>PVJC01011863.1:0-40895 GCA_004026665.1 Murina feae | reverse complement strand
CGGGGAGTTTGCAGGGCGGGGCGGAGCAAATAGCTATGGCCGCTTCTCAGCCCTGCGCTGAGAGACACCAGGTCTCTGTGTCCCACGGTAATTGCTGCAAGCAACGCTGAGAGAAACCCGCTTTGGATTTCCTCCCGGTGCCAGTCAGTCCCCCTTCTCTGGGTGTCTGGGTCCTCAGAAACTCGCCTGGAACTGGAGTTCAGAGCCGCTGGGAGCTTGTGGCTCTCTCTGTTTTGGAAAAGAACCGCGACCTCTGGCACCAGCCCTCTCCCCGAGCCCCGTGCGTGCGCCTCCGTACCTCTGTACTTTGCTTCCGCCGCTCCTCTGAGTCTCAGACTCTTTTCTAGTTGTAGGATTTTCACTCAGCCAGCCTTCCTGTGGGTGTGAGTGGTGTCCGTGTGTTCTTTTTGTGGTTTTTCTGAAATAGTTTTTCATGGCTGCATTTACGGTGTTTACCTTATGCCGCCATCTTGCTGTCTCAGAAGAAATATTTTAATATTGCTATTCTCCCTTTCTCTATAATAGAAGTGTCAGAGATGAAAGAAAATTAGTAAAATGAATATGAAAATAATATATAAATTGATTAATAAATAAACAGTAACAACATGATAGAACAACAATAAACACCTGATATAAAAACAACAAAAACTTGATATAAAAACAACACTGATAAAGACAATGACTGATAAATTTATTAAACTTACTCTAATATCTCCCTGTATACCACAATGACAGATCAAAACACACACATGTGATTGGTGCCAGCAAGAGCTTTATATATATTGTGCATGGGTGAGTCAACATTTATTTTTTAAATCACCAGTGCTCATCAGATGCACAACTGGTCACTTGGTCTTTTATAGATAGATAGATAGATAGATAGATAGATAGGGATCCCAGAGTGCAAGAAGGCACTCTGCAAAGTTGCTGTCATACAGGGTGTGGAACCCAAATGCAAGTATACAGTCAAACAGATTCAGGTCCAACAGTGCCCCAGCAACAACATAACCCACAGCTGATGGTGGAATTATGCAGCCCCATGAGGATTCGGGCTCCCTCCTCTCTGGTTCTTGTGTGCGTCACCTGAGAACCATCGCTGCCAAGTCACTGCAGCTTGGCAGCTCCTGTGTTGAGTGTCTGCCCCCTGGTAGTCAGTGCATTTCATATGTACCAGATGGTTGGACAGTTGGATGGTCACTTAGCCTTTTACATATATACTAGAGGCCCAGTGCATGAAAATTCATGCACTCGGGGGTGGGGGGGATGTCTCTCATTCCAGCCTGCACTCTCTCACAATATGGGACCTCTTGGGTAGGGTCCAGTCCCATTGCAGTATGGCTCAGGTTCCCCAGGCCTGCAGGCTGGGGGAGAGGGACCCAGATGCCAGTCCGATGGCAGCATGGCTCCATTCCCACAGCTCCCTCCTTACACCATGGGGAGGCGGCTGGGCCCACAGCTCCCTCCTGCTTCTGCACCATGGGCTGCCATGACCCAGGACTGACTCCCATCATACTGCCAGGATCCAGGACCAACTTCTGCCACACCAGCTGGGACCCAGGACTGACTTCCACTATGCCACCAGGACCCGAGCCTGGTGTTCGGTCTTCCATCCAGACATTTCGGTCATGATGGACCCTGGCTCTTTATATATTAGGACTAGAGGCCCAATACATGAAATTCATGCAAGAGTAGGCTTGCCTTCCCCCAGCTTCCCTCTGGCACCTGGGACCCGGGCTTCCCTCAGGCCCTGGCTTCGTCTAGGACATCTGGTCTAATTAGCATATTACCCTCTTATTATTATAGATAGATGGGGATAATAATGAATTACTACCTAGTACTTAAAGGGTTATTGTGAGAACTAAGGTAATCCAAGTAAAACACTTAGCAATGAGTTAGTGCTCAATATATTTTAGTGATTAGTACTAGTATAATCAAGATGATATTAAATATAGCATTTTGCAATCACAATAATACAGGTCCTTATATGAATGCATATATTTTTTATTTTAACTTCAGTTTTAAAAATATTCATTAGATTAAGGATATCTTCTCCTGTTCAAAACCAAAATAATTAGTGTGGTTTGAGTAAACACTGAAATGAGAATCTTTAATGATGAGAAGATGAAGCACCTTTGTCCTGCAGTCTGACACCTTAAACAAGCCTGGTCCAGGAGCTAGGTTTTATTACATTTTTATCCTCTTACCTTTATAATTGCTTCAAGTTGTTTCACTGTTGTTAGAGTGATTTGAGAAGGCAAACTGCTATGCCAAAATGATGTAAATGAAAGTCTGGATTAATGACAAATGATGTCAAAACCTGAGAATGTGAATGCAAATTGTAGTTAGACTAAAACAAAGTTAAATGCCAAAAAGCATATCAAGCTAACACTACATTTTAAAAGATTTTATGGGGCTCAGCTGGCATGGCTCAGTGGTTGAGTGTCAAGCTTTGAACCAGAAGATCAAGGTTGGATTCCTGGTCAGGCACATGCCCAGGTTGCAGGCTTGATCTCCAGCATGGGGTGTGCAGGAGGCAACCGATCAGTTATTCTCTCTCATCATTGATGTTTCTAGCTCTCTCTCCCTCTCCATTCCTCTTTGAAATCAATAAAAAAAATAATAAAGATTTTATTGGGTGAAAAAGATGAGTTGTGTGCCATAAAATCATTTTTCAGTTCTCTTTACACTGGACCTTTTTAGCCAAATTGATCATAACACTAATTAAAGTGAGATGTGGCTGTCAGGCTGCCAGCACTGCGCCAAGTGGAGGACCATTTGCAAGGCTCCAGAAGGAAGGTCTCTGCACCCGCCCTGGGCAAAGCCCGGAAAGCATCTTCCAACCACCATTTAAGCCCCACAGGGCACTGGAGGCCACCTGTTCGCAGCGGATAGGCTCTGCAAGTTAGAAAGGGTCTCAGGAGTCCTTACATCCCACTCCCTTTAGAGGCATGGAAAGCTGGGTCCCTCCAAGCCCACGCAATGCGTGGGAAGGCACATAGCAAGGTAGTGGGGTAGCTGGGCAAGGAAGCCTGCTTTGTTCTGGGCTTTTCTTCCCCCCTGGGGCTACTATGTCTCTGCCCTCTCACCCTCCATTCCCCTGGTCCTTTCTGGAACCTCTGAGCCCATTCCCTTCCTCGCAGTAGTTGAACCTTAACATCCCATGCCTGCCTGGCTTGGGCTCAGTGCAGATGCTGAGGGGACAACTCACCAGGAGCCAAGGGACCTTCCATGCTGACATGCCTCTGGTCGTGCCCCCCCTCTGCCCTGGGCCTTTTCTCTGTCATCATGATATGGCACCATAAAGTACCTCAGACCCTCAGAGGACAATGGAGGAAGACTTCTTTTTGGACTGGAAGTCCTTTGTTCACAGCAAGGCCAACTCTTGATGTTTGCTGTGGTTTTGTTAAAGCCATATTTTAGTAATGACTGCTTTCGATCCTAACTGAATAAAGGTTCCGTAAGACTAAATCAGAACCACATACGGAAATGACACAGAGGCACTGACCCCAGAACACGAGGCCATCCTGGCTGGTACCACGAGAGCTGAAACTGTTGCCTCCAACACTGCTTTGGCCGCCTCACCCTCACTGACCCTCCTCTTGGGGGGTAGTCCCCAGTGTACAGAAGAGGGCACACTGTCTGCATAGTCTCACTTTCTAGCTCAGCCATGCCTTGCCTACAAGATTAAAGCACAGCTATTGCCTGAAGTGTTCATTTGACCTTGTTGGCCAAAACCTCTAAGAGCTGATGCCTTTAACTTGGCCCTTCACAGTCACCCTCTTGCCTGAGGCTGGTCTCTAGGCTGATTCACTGATTCTCTGCTCATCTGCTTTGCAGCCATTCTCTGATATTGCCTCTCACTCGCCTTGAAATCACGCCTATCTTCATGGACCTTTGTTCGCATATGTTCTGTAAGGCTAGATAATTTTTAAAGTAAGTAAATAGGCTATCACCAAACCTATATGTTGGCCCATGTGATAATCCATTCATTTTAATCAGGGCATTCCATATGTCATGGCCTGGGTGGATAGTGATGGGGACCATCTTACAGGTCTCATCTCTCCATGGGGTTGATAAATATTCTTCTTCCCATTATAGTTGTTTCAATGCATAAAATCCCTGTGTAACATTGAAACAACAATTATTGAAACTACAAAAATGACATAGTTCCACAGTGACTATATTAGGATGGTGCCCCCTTGTCTGCCACACATAGGCCCAATTTACTTCTCAGTTTTCCTTATAACAGTGAAAAGTTGATACCACTCTCCTATCAATGGTGATTGAATCAAACTCATTCTGCATTGAACATATGGCAGAAACATGGGCATTTCATTTAAAAACCCAAAATGCATGATAGCATCACTCAGGTGACTGGCCTCCAAAGCTACCAGGGTCAGGGTTGGGAGGGAGAGAGATGTGACAGGTGAGGTCTTCCCATGTCATTTATTTAATCAAAACCTAGAACTTCTAGCTTTCAGATTCCTGTATCTGGGTACAAAGACATGTCTCCTGAAGATTTGTGTCATTAGAGAAAGAGTTTAATAAATGCTGTCCAGAGATGGTGTTGTGTAATGTGCCAATCAAAGCACACTAAGTCACAAGTGAAGCTCTCTTAAGCTTATCCAGCTGCTAGTTTACAGGGATGTAAACTGTCGAACTAACAAGGGAATAGGATGGTCCCTGAACATATGTTGCCCAAAAACCTGTATTTCATCTGTCAAAACCTTCCCTCAATGTCTTTGAAATTATTTGTGTAACATCTTTCCTCCTCTTAGGCTCTAACTTCTGTGAGAACAGACCTTACTTGCCACAGCTATATCCACTAGGGTCTAGAACAATGCCTGACATAGAGTAGGCATCCAATAACCATTTGATTAATGAATAAGAAATGGACAGTTGGATGGGTAGTTGGATAGATGGATGAGTAGATGGATGCAATTGGATATATTCATTTTCCAAAGAAAACATATTAGGAATAGCATGTTGACATGTGGAATAATAGAGAAATTGCCCTACCTACCTTCAATTTAGTTGAAGAAAATCTAAAGTGACTTTTAGGATGTCTCTTAAAGATTGATGACTGCCCTTTATTCAGTGAACTTTCATTTCTGACATTTTCTTCTGTCTTCTTTGATTCCAGATTTTATTAATTGTTTTATTGTTTGTTGTTCTTGTTGCTATAACATCTTAGAATCTGTGTGGCAATGGGCTGTGTATAAATTTTACCAAGTGATACTCCACCATTGTTCATACTTACCCAAGAAGATAGCATTGAGACACAACAAGTAGAACCCTAAAACATTTTCAGTTCTTGACCTTGGCTCTCCTTGCATCCTCCTCTGTGTAGATATATAGTTGAGTCAAGCTATATGGGATTCATTTATATGTAGGTTTTTCAATTGACCTGCTCAGTTCAATTGACCCACTCAATTAAATTGAAACAGTTCAATTGACCTGAGCAATTCAAGCCCAGTTGTTCAAGCAAGGGACAGCTTAAGTTATATATGGTTTTTCAACTTCACAGATGTTGGGCAACCAACCCTCACCCCACCCTTCTAGTTTGAACAATGTCCTGAAACTTTCTTGCCATTGAGCAGTCCAAAGATCAATTCTTGTTGTGATAACAACTCTTATTAAATGATAAAAAGGGAGTGACTTTTTAGTGGATTTGCTTCCAGACCCTGAATCTATCTGCCCTATTTTAAATAGTGTGTTACATGAAAACATTGACCAGATGGATGTCAAGTATTTAGCCCAGTTTTCCATGAGTTGAGTTGGAGAATGAACTAACACAAACCTTCAGGAGAGAGCTCCTGGGGCTTTGGAGAGACTGGAAGGGGATGTAGGACCTTTATGTGTGAGATAAAAGTTGTTTCCTTTCATCTCCTCTCTGACTCTCACCCACCTCCCAGGCCATCTCTGCCTTGAAGGACATTGCTTCCAAAAGTAGTGTTAGTCTGGTGGCTTCCTTGTCTCTTTGTGTGTTTAGGTAGGGTCGGAACAATCAAGTAGGAGGAAATGTGTTGGAGTGGACAGAGCTGCCACAGCTCTGAAGACAGTGAGGAAATGATCTTCTGGCATCTGAAGAATGCACATTCCCTGTGAAAAGTTGGGGTTCCTTTGCTCTCAGTTTCTCAAATGCCCACTATTAAAGGGAAAATGTGCCACACCATATGGGTAAAACTGAGTTTGTTCTCCATGACATATACATGTCTCCAGTATAATATATGAATCCAAGAGGCATGGTGATATGGAACTTACATTCTCATTTTCCTTGATCTGTGAGGGTGCTCTGCTATATCCATCAATTCAGAGGATATCATTGTTTCTGAATTGATCATTTTAAACTCCATGTCATAAAGTATAAGACTTCATGTCCATAATAATTTTTTTTCTCACAGGAGCAAGCTCTACCCTTAATGACATAATATCCTCTTTCTGTAGTGAATAAACTGTTTAATATTAATATGTAGTTGTCCCAGTTATAGAAATGGATTTTTTTAAATAACTGAAATCAGGAGATAATCACCAGTTTTGGATATAAACTTCAAGAATGGTTTTGAAATAAAAGTTATTCCCTATACAAATTACCTCACTGCAAAAGAAACTTTATTCCTATGCTCAGAAATAAGTGTCTTACTAAAATTATTACTCTGTTATCTGTTCTGTCACAGTGGAGACACCACTGCTTTTGAAAAATCTACTAATTATGGCAGCATTATCCGACAAGACGCAACAGTGAGTGCTGAATAAAATAGATTTACTATAATAGACCCAGAAATATTCAGTAATTTCTTAATTAGATACATCTATTTTCCTGTGTGTAATGTTCTTATGTGTAGTCTTAACCACTCATCAATGCAACTGGATTGTTGAGTATCCACTGTGTGGCACACATTATGAGGGGACAGATAAAGTCCTGTCTTCAAGAACCATATTGTGTGGCTGCCCATCTGCTGTTTAATATGTTTCTTTCACTATAATTAAAAAGGTTCTATATTTTGTGAATGATAAATCTGTGTTGAAGTGTTTCTATATTACAATGATAGCTCTTTAAATTGGGACACCAGAGCTATTATAGCTATGACATCACGAGTTGAATTTTACTTTAGTTATCCCAAAAAACATGGTATCTCTTTGCTTCTTGTTGACAATTGTCTTTGAATGGACAACCTTTTGAAAACATATTCTGTGACTAGCACTCTTGAAGGTTGATTGAGATATTAAAGAAAACAAAAAATACAAATAAAAAAGCTATACCCTCTATATTTGAATAGAATACAGTTTTGGATACTTCTGGTCAAGATGGCAGCATAGGTAAATGTGGTACATCAAAATGACAACTAATTTATAAAACAAACACCATTCGGAACCACCTGAAATCTAGCTGAATGGAAGTTCTACAACTTGTGATTTAAAGAACCGCACTGAGACTGCATTGACTTCTTATGGAAGCTCCTCTGCTACAGTCTCAGCCAGTCCTCACAGCTGATTGGCCTGAGAGTCAATCTCTTTCAGTGACGCCAACAGCAATCAACTACAACAAGACAGTGCACATAGTCCACACAGGAGCACACCTGGAGTGCCCAGCTCCAGTGACTGGGAGTGCTGTACCACTGGGCCCTACAGGACACCTGTTACACAAGGAGACTCTACCAAGTCAGGGAGATGTAGAAGCTTTACCTAATACATAGAAATAAACAAAGGGAACCAGCCAAAGTGCAGAGAAAAAGAAACTAGTTTCAAAGGAAAGAACAGGAGAAATCTTCAGAAAAAGAACTAAATGAAATGGAGGCAAGCAAACTACAAGATAGAGTTCACAAGAATAGTTATAAGCATGTTCAAAGAACTTAGTGAGAACTTCAACAGCATGAAAAAGAACATGGAAACCATAAAAAAGAACAAGTCAGAAATGAGGGATACACTAATGGAAATGAAGAATAACTTACAGGGAATCAAAAGTAGAGTAGATGATGCTGAAAATCAAATCAGTGATTTGGAATATATATTAAAAAAAAAAAAGCAAAAAACAGAGAAGAACCATAGGTAAACACCTGTACTCACTGCCTCCCACAAGCAAATCAAAATTACAACTATAATAGAGAACAGTCATCATTAAGAACTGCCTGAAACCTGGCTGAATGGAATTACTACCACTAAAGAAGTAAAGAAGAAAGTACAGTGAGACTGGTAGGAGGGGAGGAAGCACTGAGCAGGCTGGTCTAGCACCCATGTGTACTGTGTTGTTTTTTTTAAGTCGAGAAGGATATCTTCAAGGTCTCCCATGAGAAGCAGAGTGTCCCAGCCTCACACCAGACCCCCATTCCAGGGTTCCAGAGCTGGGAAGAGAAGTTCCCACAACTTTGGGCTGTAAAAACCAGCACGGATTGTGGCTGAGTGATACAGAGACTGCTGGAGTCCCAGGTGTTCCTCTTAAAGGGCCCACACATGAACTTACACAGTCTTGCTTCCTCTAAGCTCCAGTTCTGGGCAGTGGCTTTGAGGGAATCCATGGACATTGAGGAGGAACTATACTCCCTGGAATTGGGGCAGAAATTCAGGGGAAGCTTGTCCCAGACAGAGGTGCTCTGGGGGCCATTGTTCCTGTAGTAAGATCTCCTCCACTGTAGATGACTGGCAGCCATATCTGACTTTCCATCAGAATAACCCACACTGTTGACTCCACCCTGGTGATTTCCTAAGTTCTTGCCCCATCCAATTTGCAGCCCCACCCAAGCTGTTGGCAGCTGCTTTTACATGTGAATGGCATGTCCTGGCTCAGTCTTCATAGTTTTCTAAAGTCTCTCAAACAAGATGCAGCTGGTGACAGCATGCCCCAAACCTATCAATAAAAGGCCCAAGATCCCACACTAGCACCAGCCTGCCTTGCTTCATAGCTGGGCCTCACCTTGGCATTTCCTAGCCCAATAGAAGTATCAACTATTTACAGATCTCTCTGTAGCTCCTGCCAGATGACCCCAGTTAGTGGCTGACTTTGTACCTCCTGGAAGACCCTAGAGCCAGTGCACCTGGTGAACAACTTTAAACCATATCAGATTACAACTCTATGCATCCACAAATGACACTCAAGGGGCAGACTCAGTGAGCAAAAAAGCCCCACTGAAGCAAGTCCTCCTCCATAAGGGTGTCTCCTGCACAGCAGCTCTCCCACTGTAGTCACAGTTGGTCCTCACAGCCAGTTGGCCTGGAGGTCAATTCCTCCCAGAGATCATTAGCAATCAAGGCTCAACAAAAGACTGCACACAGCCCACACAGATTTATAGATGGGGAGCTGATATAGACATGAAACAACTGTTCAATAGGCAGTGCAAGCCATCAGTGGGATGGGAACTCCAAAATGGGAGGGAGGAAAAAAGGTTGTGGTGAGCTTTCCCAGAAAAGGTAGCCTGTGTTCATTTCCTATTGTTGCTGTAATAAATTAGCACAAATTTGGTGGCTTAAAACAATACAAATTTATTATCTTGTAGTTCTATGGTCACAAGTCCAACACAGTTTCTCCTCTTGTTTAAGCTAAGATCAAAGGGTTCACTGGGCTGTGTTCATTCTGGAGGACTTGGGAGAGAACCCATTCTTTGACTTTTCCAGCTTCTAGAGGCTGTCCTGTTCCTTGGCTTCTGGCTCTTCCTAAGTCTTGAAAGCTAGCAAAGGCAGGCTGAGTCCTTCTTCATGCTGCCATCTATATGATTTTCTGCACTTAGGAAAGGTTCTTTGCTTTTATGGACTCTTTTGATTATATTAGCGGTCATCTGGATGATCCAGGATAATCTCCCTATCTCAAGGTCCTTAGCCTTAATCACACCTGCAAAGTCGATTTTGCCAGGTAGGGTTCCAGGGATTAGGATATAGACATCTGTTAGGACTTTTATTCTGCTTGCCACATTGCCCTTGAGCTGGTTCTGGAAGGGTCATAAGGATCCTTCTCTAGGAGACACTTTTCTTGAGGATATAACTTGCATTTGTGCTGAGATGTATGTGGGCAGTGAGGAGCCAGAAGTGAGAATGTTGGAGAGCAGGAGACTCTGCGTGAGGTCCAGATGGTGGGCAGCTTGTCAATGCCAGGCTGAGGAATTTGGATTTCGCCCAAGAGACTGTTGGAAACCCGTGAAGCATCTTCAGAAGGAGAGTGACAGGATGCATTTACTTTGGGAGCGATAATTCTGGAAGTAGTATGTTCAAGGATGCCAGAAGAATAAAGACATTGAGGAGAATTGATGGAGCAACTCAAGGGAGGCAGACGGTGCCAAGAGGGATGGGCCATGACAGGAAGGAAGTCTCCCCCATTGGATCTCTAGGGGTTGCCACATGGTATGTGTGCACTGAAACTTGGTGAAATAAGTACATGACTAATTCTAATAATATTTCTTGGATCTGTTGAAAATCCCAAATTGCATTTAATATATCTATGAAATCTAAATAGAATTTCTCACTTTTTTCTTTGTTCTTATGCTGAATGACCTCCAGAATGAGAATCCCTCTTTGTTCTTTCCTGAATGCCTTCTTCTCCAGAATTCAAACTTGAGTTCTCTACCATACCTTTTTAGATTTCTGATTGTTTACAGTATGAAGAATAGCTTTCAGTTCATGATTTAAACATTTTTTTACTGCAACATCAGTTCTTTTCACAGGAAAAGGCCTGAGGGTATTGACCTCAGAAACATATAAATTTACTTTTATTATTTTATTTTGTAATAGCTTCTTTCATATTCTTCTTGTAATATTTTCTTAAATTACTACAATACTGTATTTTCAGATAACTTCTTCTGACCAGGTGAAAGTATGGTGCATTTGCCATGTTCCAATGTAAGATTTATGCAGAGTTGGAAGAAGAATAGTCTGCCTAGAGCTGATATTCTCAACTTCAGTGTACATGTGGCTCACTGGGGAATCTAGTTACAGTGACAGATTCTGTCCTCATCCTCAGGGATTGTAATATAGATGGTTTCAGGACCACACTCAAGAAATATGGGCTTTGATCATTAACGGTTACCTTTTTTTTTCTCCTTGATAGTAAGTTTCTATAAATTGCTCTTCTAAAGAAAAGTTCACACCCTTCCTTTTTCTTGTTATTTAGGGCCCAAGATTTCTGATCCAACTAGCCATTTTTACAATACATATATGGTGACTCAAGGGGAGACAATTAGGTAGACAAGGGTTATAAAAATGTATTTGTGGAATTAATTAATGTATTGATAATATTTTTATTGTACATTACTATATAGCACTTTTAATACATGTCCACATGAGTGATACATTTGGGTAATATATTAAGTTCTAATTCTCTCTTGATGACCATACTTCATAGAATTATAAAGGAAGGTTAGTATCTTTTAAAATGAAAGGAGGGGTAAAGATGTTGGGATCAGTAATGTGTGCAGAGGTATGGATAAAAGATTATATAGAAGCGATGTGATTATGATATGGCTTATATGTGAGAAAATGCATTTTATTTTAAAGAAATAATAGTGTGTAAATGCTATTCTAGTGTGAAAATCATTCACTAATAATAGACCCAATTGGATCACCTTTGTCTGAATTCAGGAGATGTCCATTCTGAGAGCAAGAACTGGCAAGGAAGTACTCCTACAAAATGGTAGGATTGCACACCATGAGGAGACTGGCTTTTTATACCTTTGATACCTCGGGCAGTGCATGTCTTCTTTTTTACCTGTTAATATTGTTATATCAGATGGAGGGAGTAATATTTGCCCTCTCCCAGACACATGAGGACCAACATTTCCTCCTATACTTGGTGGTGGTCAGGATAGTTAGGTTTTCCTCTCTTGTCCTATAAAAAGATTGCACCTGGGACCACTCTGTCATCCTCTAGAGTGAGGGCCTCTCATGACTAAGAAGGGAAACAGATATGTGGATTTTCTAGAACCTGGGAATAGGGAATAAGGAGGGGAAAATTGAGGTTTAGGGAGAAAGATGTCAATGGTCGGTGACTTTTATAAAGGTTGGTACAGACATCAAAATTGAAGCTACATCAATTTTAGGCCAATAAACTATGCATTACTCCACAGAAGGAAGCACTCAGCTTCTGTCAGATAAGAAGTGCAATTGCCTCCAAGGACCTCAGAAAGGCCTTTGAGGATAAGTTAATTCTTAAAGTAGCCTTCAGAATGAAATACTGTTTTATCTCCTTCTCAGATGGCCTTTTTTGCTGATGAATACTGCAACTATTGTCAAGACATTCTACAAAGTGTGAGGAACCAAGAACTTGAGCGGGTAGGATTTTACCTATAAAACACAAGAATTTATGACTCACTGTTCAACATTTTACTGGAAAAGACCCCTCAAGGGACGTCTAGTGGTAATTCACTGCACTAAAGGGTTTAGAATTCAGCTATTTTATAATGAGTGAGTTATTGAGGGCGATATTTTTATTGTTTAATTACTTGAGACTTTTCCAAGGTGCTAATATAACTATCTTTATGCTTTATATATAATCCATAGCCTGGTCAGGTAGTTCAACTGGTTAGAGTGACATTCTGATACTCCAAGGTTGTAGTTTCAATACTTGGTCAGGGGCACATACAAGAAGCAACCAATCAATGCATGGATAAGTAGAACAGCAAATCAATGTTTCTCTCACTCCCTTCCACCCTCCTTCCCACTCACTCTAAAATCAATTTTAAAAGATAAAAATAAATAAACTTCAGCTGTTTAGACTCTAATTTCAGCTGACTTTCAATAAAGTGTTGCTAATATTGAATTTTTAATAATGCTAAAGAATCATTTTATTGATACATTAGAGGCCCAGTACATGAAATTCATGCATGGGGAGGGGGTCCCATCAGCCCAGCCTCTCCAATCCGGTACCCCTCGGGGGGATGTCCAACTGCCGCTTTAGGCCTGATTCCTGGGACATCCCTCTCACAATCTAGGACCACTGGCTCCTAACTGCTCACCTGCATGCCTGCCTGCCTGATCACCCCTAATTGCCTCTGCCTGACAGCCTGATCTCCCCTAACCGTCCCCCACTGGCCTGGTCACCCCCAACTGCCCCCCTGCTGGCCTGGTCACCCCAATGCAGCCTGCTGTTTCTGTTACTGTGATGGCATCCTGGACAATTTGCATATTCCTCTATTATAGTACAGATGCCAACTGAAAAAGAAGCAAGACTTTGAAGCAGGGTGATTTGACATGGATATTGTAATGATTGGATTGTGGAAAACATGAATACATCTTTTAACCATTCTGAGTTTTATCTTTTGCAATGGAAATCTAGGGAAACTAGTACACAGTTAAATAAAAGCTTTTCCGATGTTTTAGTGTTCTAAGTACTTCAACTTTGGGTGATAATATTCATTCAGCATAAGTACATTTAGTACTTAGTGTAAAGCATGATAGTAAGATAGAAACCACGATGTCTTCAGAATTAGCTCCTGTTTTACTAATGTAATGTTTATTAATATATATCCACATTAGATATCTATTTCTCCTTTTCTTTATTCACTCATTAATATTAACTTAATTCTTACCTTGTAACCAGTACCATTTCTGGAACTAGGAAGGTATTCTCTATAAGGTCTGATAGGCTGATAGTCTGGTACTAAAAGGAGCAATATAAGCCAATAAATGTGGTACAATATGGCAAGTCCCAGAATAACAGTATGATTAGACTGTTCATGGTGCTTAAAGGAAGAGTTCACAGAGATAAGTAGATAGTGCTCCCGAGAGGAGGCCATGTACCTGGACTCTAGTGGAAAAGCAGAGGTTCAACAGACAAAATGGAGTAAGAAAGGTATCCCAGGTAGAATAGTGGGTGCAAACGAAGGCAGCAGGATGTTCACAGGCATGTGACAAAAGGTCGCTCTGACTAGATTTCATTGTCATTAAAGAAAGAAGCAGAGAGGAGGTGGTGTGAGAGAGGGCCTTGCATGCCCTGTGAGGAATTCTGACTCATGGAGAGGATTGTGGGAGCGGTGACATAGACTGCCATAGTGGAGCAGAGCGGGTGGTAAGGAGGTTTTGTCGTAGACAGGTAAGAAGGGAAGAGGGCCATCAAATCTGCAGCAATGACAAGGACATCAGAGAGAAATGTTTCCGAAGCTGGTGCAACAGTGTTTGATGACTTTGGATGGGTGGTAAGAGAATTAGCAGAGATGAGCTTGTGGCTGCTGTCTCATTCAAACCCACTAACTCCGAAAGGTCATGCTTTAAACGTACCCACCTGAGAAGAAAAGGATTAATATATCCCCCTCATCCCATTACTGTATTTCTTGTTGACTGTCTGAGAGTCTCTATGGAGATGTTTTCTCTAGAATTTATGCCCTCACAGCAGGGGTTATCATCAGGAAGCTCGGAAGTTGGCCCTCACTTCCTTGACTGAAGTCACTGGTAGGTCTGTGTCAGGGCTGGGATGCCCTAAACACTTGAGCCTGCAGAAATCACTAGGAGCCAAGAGTACTAACTGGCAACTCAGACTCGCCACTCATGGGATCTGAAAAGTCAACATGGGGAAACTAAAGAAAAGGAAGGAAGCTGCCATTTTCCTCCTTAAGAAGGCTCCGTGTAGAGACTCCAGGCCTCTTTTGCTTGGACAGTCCTTAGATGAATTGTACTTCGGTGTCAAGGAGGAAGCCTCTGGTTACATCCTATCACCCTCTTTCAGGGCTGAGACACACTGAGGGTCAATCACCAAGGAACACTTACTCTAAACTCTGGTTTGTGCCCTCTGGCCATTTCCTCATCCTATGATAACCAACAGGGGCCCCCTGGTGGTGAAAACAGCTTTCCTTCCAGAAAACTGCCATGAAAATATGTTCCACGTTATTCCTTCCAACTAGAAAAGCTGCTAGGTTAAGCTTTACATTAATTGGAGTGAAATTCATCCCATTATCACTTGGGGCTGGTTAAGTATTCATGGGGGTTAGTCTCGCCAGGCACAAATTGAGATTTTAGAGATCTATTCTATTCTTTACTTCAGGTGGAGGACTTGCTCACTTCCTTCTGGAAAGCTCTGCCACAGGATACAGTCATGCTCATGGCATTGCCTGAAGCCTGCCAGCTCTTTAAATGCTACGATGTACAGATGTACAAGGTAGGAAGACGCTTGGCTAGTGGCTATGCAGAGCCTGGGATAGAGCCTCTTCTCTGCAGGTCCCTGGCTGCAGGCCTCTGAGGAGCGAACAGTGGGGCAGATGGATCACAAACTAATTTTTCCCTAAACCCTCGGCCTTTCTTTTGAAATCCGTGAGTGTGTGAGTTACCTCATGTAAAGAAAAAGCCAATGTACATGGTAACCTGTGGTTTCAGTGACCAGGGAACTCCAAACTGAGTCCCAGGTTTTTGATCTGGACTGACTATTATAATTTCGGGATAGTTATATTTTCACCACAGTTTCTGTGGTGAAAATATGTTGTTTTTTAAGCTGATAATGAACCTTTTTTCTTTTTTAATCTTCACCTGAGGATATGTTTTTACTAATTTTTAGAGAGAGATAGACAAACATCAGTGTGAGAGAGAATCCTTGATCGGTTGCCTCCCATATACACCCCAGCGGGGGACCGAACCCACAACCTTTTGGTGTATGGGACCATGCTCCAACCAACGGAACCACCTGGCTAGGGCTACTTTTTCTTTTCTGGGAGACAATTTTGTGCTTCTACGTGTGTTACACAAAGGATGAAAGCCAACATCTGGGTTCAGCCATGGAGATATTTCGGTCTGCCCTGCCTAGCATGGCCTGTGTGGTGCTTCTTAAAGCCCCGATCAGTTATCAGTACTTTAAGCTCTTTGAAAAAGTTCAAATTCTGCTCTTGCACAGTGAGCTGCAGCAAGGGCTCAGGTGGGGCCTTGTCTCTGCGTTTGTGGCGGAGGCCACCTTCGGCCGCTTGTAACTAGAGGACACCTGCACTGGCCGGCACGTGGCCTCCGCCCTTCTGTTGCAGGGAATTGAGGATGTCCTCCTTGGTGATTTTCTGGAAGATGTTTCTATTCAGTACCTGAAATATGTCCGGTTATTTAGTAAGAAATTTAAGCTGTGGCTACTGAATGCTCTGGAAGGTTTTCCGGCCCTCTTACAGATCTCCAAACTCAAAGGTAGGCTTCAGAGGGAAAATAAATTCTGTGAGACTAGATTCAGAATCTGACTTTCAGATGGGGCGGGCCTCTCAGCTGTGTGATGTGCCCCCATCTCTCCACACCTTGCCCCGCTGGTCACGCAGGCATATAATCCTGTTCAGACATCACGGCTTGCATTTCAGTGCCAGCAGTGTATTCCTGTGCTGATCCACCCTTTTATCAGTTCCCCTAATGAATAATAATGTGGAGTTTGGACAGGTCAAGGGGATAGAGGCGTGGAGAAGCTGCCTGACTGTCAAAAGGTAGGGAGAACCTGCTGCTACCTCTAGGCAGCCGCTGCACACCTTTCTTGTGGCAGCACCTTGGGGCAGCCCAAGGTCCTCATTGCTTGTCCCTTGAGCAGGGCTGGCCTGGGCTCAGGCACCAACACCCCTCCACCTCTTTGTGAGCTCTGTGGCCTCCCAGAGGGGCTCCAGAGAGCACAGATTCTCCTTAGAACACCCCCATCTCCCTAAGCTTCTCACCTGTGGGCCACTAAGGCGTTCACAGCTTTGTAGTCTCCTCCCCCTGCTGACTTTCTAGAATACCTTTTCTTTCTGTCTGGCTGCCAGGTTATGGTCTCTGACACACCATTCACCAGGCTCCCTGTCTGTTCAAGGCCAGCCACGGCTTCCTGTGAACACTAGCACACGCCTGCTCTGTGGGTGCCATGTTTCTGGTCCTCCTGCCTTGTGCTGCTTTTCCATCATTGCCTAGCACTCTCTCCAGCAGCCCGTCCCCACCCAGCCCTGTTTCTCTTGGGCCCTCTCAGGCCACTCGCATCACCAAGCCCTCCCATCATCTCACTCTCTTTTCTAACTTTGCACATTGTTTGCTGGCTCCTCAGAGGGCCCACAGAATAGGGCCGTGTCCAACTTTCACCCACCACCCCTGCACCTGGCTGTTCATACTCATTTTGGTAATCTTTTGGGGACTCATGCATGATTTAAGCAGACATGACAGATGCTGGGATTACAGACTTTTTATGGGATGGGTGGGGAGTATTTTAGTCAAGTCAACCCTGCCAAGACCTCCAGCCCTTTGGGAAAGAGGCCACGCACAGTGGAAAGAGCAGGCTGTGTGGAGGCCTCCTGGCGGGAGGCAGTTTGGGCACAGGCTTGCATTCCCCGCTGTCCTACGGAAGGGCACGGCTCTACAGTATCAGTAATGGGCGTGTGTATTGTTCTTAACAGAAGTTACTGTGTTTGTCAAAAGACTAAGAAGAAAGACATACCTTTCCAACATGGCAAAGGTAGGCTCTGCCAACCAGACAGGAGGGAACAAAGCAGTTTTCTGAAGTGAAAGCTGCAAGTCTGTCCTCAGAGCAAGGGGGGAGGGGCTGCTCCCTCCACCCAGAGGGCAGACAGGAGGACCTTTCTGGCCACTGACTGGCCAGCCACAGAAGCCCACCCTCCCCTCCCCTCCTCAGAAGGGCCCCAGTCACCAGCTCTCTCCTCGAGCAGAAGCAGGGTATGCAGGCCACCATTCTAAAGCTTCAAAGGAAGACCTCGGGAGGGTCAGCCAGGTGGTGGGAGGGAGGGGTTGAGCCCTGTGGCAGAGCCCAGGAAAGGTGACCGAGCCCTTCCTCCTGCACGTGGCCCTATGGGCATGGTGTGTCCTGGCTGCCAGGCACCTGGACTCCAGCCTTCTCTCCTTGATTGATGATGCCACTTGGTGTTAGAAGGAGAGAAGAAGGTATAGATGCTGGGAGTGGGTCCCTCGAGAATCTGTTTGGAAACCTTGTGGGCGCCATCAGGACAGAGTCGAAGATTGTCCGTGGTCCCAATCAGTCTCAGCTTGGGGTGCTCCGCTGGGCCTCTGGGTGACTGTCTCCATTCCTGACTGGCTTAGCTGCTGATGGCTCAGCAACAGCACCTGCATCTCAGCCCAGCTCGGTAGCCAACTCGGGTCTACCTTTACACTGCCTGTCACTCATGCCTGCAAGCACCCTTGCTTTTCTCCTCTGCAAAATGAGGGGACTTTAGGGGTGTGAGGACAACCTACAGACCCTCAAAAAGTAGGGACCTGGATTGTTCCCATTGGACAGCTGAGGAAACCAGCTCCAGGGTCTAAACCATTGCCCAAGCCTCCCAAGAAGAGAGGGCAGAGTCAGCTTCCCAAGCCCACAGAAACCCTTCGGAATCCTAGCACTGTACTCCAGACTCTCCTTCCACCACGGTTTCCCCTGGAGAGTAGTTTAGGCATCAGAGTGGAGTGCAGGGGTGGAGGGCAGGGAGTAGAGTGAAGGGAGAGGAAGAGCTCGGGGGTTGTCAGAGCCTTAATCATGTCTGCTCTGAGGAGAAGCACTCTAAGTGCTCTTTTTCAGAAAAGCAGCTCTAGGATGTGTGAATCAGAACATTTTCACGTTACTGAGGATTCTATTTCAGTGGGTTGTGCCCACATCCACTTATTTTTCTGTTCAATCACAATACATCTTGCTGATTGGGATCGGGGATCAGGCCAAGGTAAAATGACCACATTCAATGAATGTGCTTCCATTATGCTTAGACGATGAGGATGGTGTTGGAAAATAGCAGGAGAGTCAGCCTCCTGAAGTCCGACCTGCAGGGCATCATGGAGGTTTCGCAGAGAGCCCTGACCAGTCACCGGAGCAGCACGGATGACCTGGAGAGCACGGAGGTGAAATGTAAGCTTCCTTCTTCCTGTTCATTGGAATGTGTGGCATGTATTTGGGGCCAGTGTAGCCTGCCCTACTCTAGGCATTTCTTAGTAGAGGAAGAACACGGCTTACTAATTGCTATTGTATTTTACCTCCCCTGCAGGGGCAAGGAATGCCCCAAAGAATGCTCTTCCGGGGGTCACCCCTGTCCATCCAGCAGTCAGTGCTGGCACATGTTTGTTGAGTGAATAAATGAGCAGAGGAATGGTGCTGCTTGACAACGATTGTTTCTGGAAATCAACCTGGAGCGTCACTTTGGGGGGAAAGGTGGCATCAGTCTGGTGCACGCATAGTGTCTCTGCTCTCCTGTCTGAATGGGATTGCATCAGCTCTCTGCCCAGTCAGATCTGTTGCCACAACTGGTAGGGTTACTTTCAACAGAGCAAACCACTGTGCTTTTACTGTGTTTCACTACTTTGCAAACCAGTGATATGAAGCATGTGGATATTCTTGCCCGTTACTATCTGATAATTGTAATTATCTACTCTAATAAAAGAGTAATATTGAAATTGATCATTTCTTTGGGATGCTTAAGCCACGCCCACCAGCCAATCAGAGCGACTGTATGCAAATTAGCCCAGCCAAGATGGCGGAGGCTGCAGCCGCAGGAGAAGCTGCACACTGCGGTCCAGCAGGGCAGATGGAAGACCCTGCCCCGGGATCCAGGCTGCAGGTGCAGGCAGATGGAAGTGAGCCACCTGTGCCTGCGGCCTGGATCCTGGGGCAGACGGCTAAGCTTCCATCTGCCCCAGGATCCAGGCCACAACCGTGGGCGGGAGAAGCTGCCCATACTGTGGTCCAGGGGAGACAGAAGCTGTGCCATTGGTGGGTCCCCAAATGGAGGGGTGGATGGTCCAGAGGTGGAGGTGCTCCTGCTTTGCAGCTGCAGTGCCAGGGCTGCATGGGCAGCTGCCACCTGGCTGGGGCTGAGTCCTGAGCTGGAGGTTAATGCCCCCTCCCCATGGAAGCTTTAATGAGGGAAGGAAGGCTTCTCCCTCTTTCACACACACACACACACACCTTCCTGGGCCCCCTCTCTCACTGGCTCCATTTTCTCTGACACAGGCAGGGGTTTCCTGTGAGAGGCCTGGTCTCCCTTCAGAGCTGGGGTGAACCCCCAGGGGAGCCAGGAGATGGAGAGATGGGCAGGGGGTGGGGTGGAGGGAGCAGCAGCCCCAGAGAGTTTGGGGGAAAGTAACCAGGTAGGGCGAGATGGAACAGGATGGAGGGAAGAACTTTATAAAAGAGTCAGTGGACAGCAGAGTTAAAAAAAGTGGATGTATGAGTGAACTGTAGGCCCTATAATGAAAACCAAGTATAGTTGTGTACTGGGGACAGATTTTAAAAGTAGAAGTCAGAAAAGAAAAAAAGATAAATGATGGTGGATAATTAGGTAGGTAGATAGGTATTAAAACAGTGGAAGTAAGTAGAGAAGAATGTACAGCAAAGGTAGGATGAGAGAAAAAGAGGAAGGGAAGAAAAGTTATAAAGGGGGAGCTGGTAGAGCTTAAAAGGAGAATGGGAGGAAGGAAGGAATGGGGGAGGCAGCAAAGCAGGTCAGAGGGAGGAAGTGAAGAAAAAAATTAAGGTGGGAAGGAAGGAAAAGGGGAGGATGGGCAGGGTATAAAGATAAAGGAAAGAAGGAATGTGGGAAGGGAAGGAGGGTAGTAGAAAAATGGGAAGAATGATGATGGAACAGAAGTAGGAAGTAAGGAGGAAAGAAAAGTTTATAAATGGTGAGTCAGTAGGAAAAGTGTTACATAAAGGAGAAAAATTGTGTGAGAGGAAGAAGCCAATAAGGAAGTCAAATACAATTGTGTGTGAAGGGGATAAAATTAAAAAAGAAAGTTAATAGGGGTGACCAAGCCAGCAGGGGAGGGCAGTTAGGGGAATCAGGCAGGCAGGCAGGCAGAGTGGTTAGGGCAGGCAGGCAGGTTAGCAGTTAAGAACCAGAGGTCCTGGATTGTGAGAGTCCCCAAGAACTCTATATTGGAGAGGGTGCAGATCGGGCTGAGGGGACCCCCCCCCACCCCCTTGCACATATTTCGTGCACCAAGCCTCTAGTTTTTCAATAACAACAAAAAATATTCCTTCCACAAAGAGCTCTGCGAGCTTCTGACAGTGTTCTCCTGGGACCAAGAGAAGGCGCTTTCCCCACTCCCACTTGGGGGGAGACATGGAGAGCTGCTTCAGGAGGGAACTGCAGAACATTGGCGCCCCTCCCCCAGCCTCCAGACCAATCTCTAGGTCTTTGTCTGAGGGTTGCTGCCAGGGGGCTGTGGGGACTACTCTCCCTTTTCTTCCCTTTACAGATATCCCTGCCAGATGCCCCAGGAAGGTCCAGCAGCTTCTTCCTTGTGGGCAGGACCTCAACCCTTTACACCCAGCTCTGCCCAAACTGCCTCCCGGCCTGTGAGCTCATTGTGGGGTCAGTGGTGCCTTATGCATCTTGTCTACCCAACACCCAGGAGCACTTCAGTGTTTCATGAGCTGACAGACAGGGATTTACAAGGCAAGCAAAGCACCACAGGTATCCCGTCCTCTTTCTTTGACCTTGAAATAGGGCTGACTTTGGTAGGATTGTACCAGTTAGTGAAATAATGAACTAGGTCCATTCTTGTTGGTAAGCGGTCTCTGCTCATGCACCATAGCCTCCCCTCCCTTGATGATCTCCCCTGCTCTGTCACTATCCCAAGTCCTAGCTCCTCTCCTAGGCATTCCCCTATGGACCAAACCAGTAACTAAAATGTGGAGAACTGCCCTAACCTGTTTTACTCAGGGGTTATAGCATCAGCCTGTGGATTGAGGGGCCATGGGTTCGATTCTGGTCAAGGACTTGTGCCTCAGTTGTAGGTTTGATCCCTAGCCCTGGTTGGAGCGTGTGTGGGAGGTAACCAATAGATGTGTCTCTCTCACATTGATGGTTCTATCTGTCTCTCCCTTTCCCATCCACTCTCTCTCTCTCTAAACAACAACAACAAAAAACCATACCTAAGCCAGCAAGTTTTAAAGCTATGGAGGGCAATGCTGATTAGTAGGAACTCAAAGGGTCCTCTCCTGGCCTACTGGCTCCCCCAGAAATCTCAGGGGGTTGCTCAAACCTTGTTCTTGCCCCCAGGAATCCCCAGAAAGACATGAGGCCCCTCTCCTAGGTGCCTGCCGAGATGCCTGCAGCCTGCCCAGGGCTCCTGTGTGCCTGTTGGCATCCTTGGGTGTCCTTACATGAGGACACAGAGCCAGCAGGGAGCCTGGCATGCTGGTAGTCATTGGCAGGCAAATGCTTGAGGTATGCCTGGAAGATCTGTCAGGTGACCCCGACCAAACCTCAGCCAGGGCCACAGCAACCCAGTGGGTTTTCTAATCTCTGCTTGGTACCCGACAACACCCAGAAGGTGGGAGAGCCAAAGGCTGGCTCAATGTGCTCAGTGCTGCCCATGCAGGTGACAAACTCAAGTCCTCACATCACATATGCTCAGGCTCTACCCCTCATGTCTGTCCTGAGCCCATGCCCATCCAGGCACTGAGCATCCCTCAGTGAAAGGACGTGAGTAGACTACTGCTTTGATGAAGATGACACAGGTAGGCGAGGTCATGTCTGCAGCATGCAGTGAGCTCATCTGGAGCCAGGTCTGTGGAATTAATTACAATGTGCAGTTATTATTTCGAAATATTTCTTTCCAATTCAACAAGTGGCAGCGGCTGTTCCTAAGAGGCAAGACCATATAACTCTGAACTGAATGACCACAGATGTGACAAATCTGCACTTAGAATGTATCCTTTGTGCTCAAATTGGGTGGGAAGCCGCAGGGGATGCTTTTGAACTATTGTCCAGGTGGTGTCCCTGGGTTACCTAGTCTACAAATACCTACAGCAAAATTCTGTTGTGTTGCTAGCAACCTTTTTTATTTTTAAAAAAATTTACAACAGTATGAACGGCCTTTATTGGTGGCAATGGAAAGTGGAACAAGAGCGATACAACAGCTCTGGCTCCTGGCTGGCTTCACAGACTCTGTGGCTGCCCTTAGGAAGGTTAGCAATCTTTCTGTTTGTTTCGTGTCTTTACAGGTTTGAGCAGTTTAATTTCTTTGCTGGGGACATCGACAGACCTCCATGTATTCCTGAACTGTCTGTCTTCAAATCTCCAAACGTTTGTCTTCCAGGTACAAAACCATATTTTTTTTAAAGGGAAGAGGTGGGTGTTGGTCATTCTAGATACATAGTAGCACCAAGTGCCCATGACCTAGAGGAATGAAAAAGATGTTTCTCTGGCCATAGTTTGTCAGGCTGGCGTGGGTGCTGAGGACAGAGAGGCAGCGTCTCCCTCCTGCTCAGGCCGGGATCAGAAGCTGGTATGTCAGGCAGGTGTGTGTGCAGGTGCGCACATGCTGACTCAGGTGTGTGCTGTATGTGTGCAGTGGGCCTGGGTATGCAGGTGAGGTGAGTGAGTGTGTGCGCAGTGGCCATGGCTGAGTGTGAGTGCACCAAGTGAGATCGGACAGGAGGAGTGGTTTTCTGTGTTTAGGGAGAACAGTACTTGTCTGTGTATTTTGCAGAAATAGCTCAGTAAAGCATCAGGCTTGATTTTACAAGATCAAAGAATTGGTGTTGAATGTGGGTGATTTTGGTCCTTCTGGATGACCAAAGCGGGAGTTACTTCAACAGGGTCCTTGTTGGACTCCATCCTCAGCACCATCTGTATCAGCAGTCACACTTCCAGAGTTGACAGTGCCATCAGAGAAAGCACAGCACCCTCGGCCCAGTGGGCGCGTAGGGGTGGGTGGGTGGGGACCTGGGGCTGTGCATTAGTTTGGAGACCAAAACAAGGTCGCCAAAGACCTCCCACCTGAGGCACTGTCCTCTACAGGCTGAGCAGTTGTGAAAGGCCGTGATGAAGGAGGGAGGTTTAAATTGGGACAAGAAGGGGAGATGGGATGAAAACAACATAAAAGGCACCATTCCCGAGAGAAGGTCATGGGCCGGGCATGGTGGGCATTGGAAGGTGGAGGCCTGTTCAGGGAAGAAGAGGACATCCTGGAGCAGATACGGGAGCATGGCCCTGGGGACTGGGCTTGGGAGCGCTCTCCTTTAAGCCTCCGGTACGTTTCTTCCTCTCCCCTTCCCTCCCCACCTGGCCTTGCCATATCCCTGTCCTCCCAGTTGATGAGAAAAGGTAGAGGTAATAACTTGGTTCATTCATAAAGACCGCAGGGGCCACTGGGGTTGAAAACCTCATTGAGAGGAACCAGAATGCACCACAGGAAAGCTGGGCAGGTGTCTGTGTCCATTCTTTGCTTCTTGAAAACCATCATGCAGATTCTGAATGGTTCTCATGGTCCTTGCTGACCTCTGACAGAGCTTCTTTGTAGCAGTGGTAATGTGTCTCTAGCTGTGTTGCTGCCAAGACGTTCACTCATTGGCTAGGTTGTCACTGATCAAACCTTCCATTCCTCTTGCTCAGCCTCTAACTTTCACCGAGCTGAGCCCCTGAACCCCTTAAGAGCAACCCTTCCTCCAAGCAGCCCATGGGCTCGGGCTCCATCTAAACCATGTAACACCACGTGTCTCCCCAGTCTTCATCATGTTTCAGCTGCACAGTGAGGCATGCTAGAGAGATGGTGTTTTGTACCTGCTTGCCTTTGAAGAGCTTGTTCTTGTAAAACATCTTGGCTGATAAAACAAAGCAAAACACTGCTGCCAGTAAAATACTCAAATGGCTAAAATGTAAATCTTTGGGCTTGTCAGAGGTGACTAACGGATCCAGCTGTTCCCATCTGGCAACCTGTGAGAGGGGAGTTCAATGTGTCACGTGTCCCATCCTCCTGGGTCTCACATGGTTGGGCCCAAGAGAATTTCTAAATGTAGGACCCAGAGATGCCACACTGGTATGGGCAGAAGAGTGGGCAACGCGGAGTGTGCCAACTACCAGAGCTCCTTCTCGAGGTGCTTTTAAGGTGTCCTTGGGTTTGTTGAACCCACGGTTTCTTCCAGGAACCCTGTATCAGGTGACCAGAAACACCAGCCCAGGTGATCAGAGTCACGTGGGGAGGATGCTGCTACTGAAGGAAGTCCACATGCACCCAAAGCCCAGGACAACCCTTCATTCAGTACATGGTGGGGGGTTCAGTGGGGGCTGATGGGACAATGAGAAAGGGGGTGTCCTCATGTCTAACCAGTCTCTCCAGCTCTTCTTCAGAGACTTGGGTTGAGCCAGTGGGTGGTTCACATTCATATGATGAGACTTAGGGGGACTTCAGGGTCATTCATCCCAACATGTGCCTGTGAAATTAAAATGACTCCATTGCTTGTAATGTATTGAAAGTGCATTCCAAGGCTCCTCTCCTACATGAAGAGTTTCTTTGTCTGCATGCAGAAGCATGCCACTGGCGCCCAGTTTAGGGCCACTCGAGCTGTCAAATGGCCTCAGCTCCACTAGACACACAAGTGGAAACTTCCAGTCCTCAGATAATTCACATAGTGCGGTGGTCAGTTCTGTGCTTTCCAAGTCAGCCCCACTACTGTTCATTATTATGGGACTCTGCCACTTTTTCACAATATCAGACATGGCAAGGACAAAATGTCCACCTACCATCTGGACAGCAACTGCCAAGTGGATTGTGGTGAGGCTGTCCCTGAAGTATTTCTTTGACATGATTCACAAGTGAACTTATTTCAAAACTTGTGTATAATTTTTTAAGAAAGAAAAAGAGGCCAGTTTTCCACCTCCTTCCTTCTCTCCACAACATCAGGGGTTCTGCCCTGATACCATTTCTGAGGAGATGGATTAAAATAAGAAAAAGGCTGGTGGGTCGCTGCTCTCTCGTCGCCTCATTGCTTCTTCCTCTTCTCGTCGGACCACTTGAAATGTCAGTACCTGACAAATGTGTGCATTTGAAAACGTGTTCTCCTTCATTTTGTCATAAAACCTGGGATTTTTTTCTTCCAAAAATGTAACAGCCAAGCAGAAGCAAAGAGGAGTTCCTCAGACTGGCTGCCAGCTTCCAGCTGCGCTGGAATTTCGTTCTCACCACGGTGAGCAAAGCGATGACTCTCTGCCACAGGGACAGTTTCGGTGAGTCAGAGAAGGCAAAACACTGTTCTGCCTTAGAATGCTTCATATTGCCATTTGAGATAGTCATTTTCTTCTTATGTAAAATACAACATAGACACAGAAAACTGTACAAAACTATAACAGCTTTTAAAAATAGCAACAGGAGAATAGTGCCCACCAACAGTCTGGCTGCACTTTGCTTCCCGTTTCTCGTTGTTGGATGGGTAGGAAGCACCCCTTGCTTTTGAATAATATGCTTTGAGACATTTTGAAAAAAGCACCAAGGCAGGTAAGTGAGATGGAGAAAAAATTAGTGATTGGGGGCACCTATATTTAACTTTAAGGAATAGCCATTGGTAAGGTCCCCGATGTTTGCAGATGGTGGGAAGAGTGGAGTAGCATCCATTTTGCAAACTTTCTGATCAAATAGACGATCGTTCTCTGTCAGAGTTCACATCTGTCACCTCCATGGCTCAGATGCAGAACAGCAGAGCATAGGAAGGAAACCTCACCACAGAGCCCTCCAGCCCCATGGAAAGTGTTAACATAAAAATATTCAGAGCTGTAAAGAATTTTTGTGAGTTTATTTGAGCCAAACTGTCAACAGTTGCCGGGAAGCAGAACCTCAATGGATTGGATTGGGATAGTGCTCAGGAGAATGGTGGTTGTTCACCTTGTTTTATACTTTACATCAAGAGAAGAGACGTAAGTGGGTGACATGAAACCCACTGGTGATCGATTAGGGAGGCAGGAGAAAGCAAAGGGGGGGGGGTCAGGGATTGGTTAAAAGTAAAATGATAGACACATTACTTCAGTGGATACAGGATAGTTAACAGTCAATAATTAACATGATAAAAATGAAGGAATTTATGGTCTCCCTCCTGGTGCCCTGGCTCATTTGGTTGTGCCCCAGGGGTTGAGGTGGGGGCGGGGGGTAGAAGGGAGGAAGGTAGTGAAGAAGAAGAGAATTTATAAGTTACTCTGACATTTCATAGGTATGTTATCTTAGATGCAAAAAGACAATAGGCTCAGTTATGGAAAAAATTAACCTTGTCAGGGAAAATACCAGCCTAGGACATGACTACCCACCTTTAATGTTTAATTTCAGACCATCCTTTGTGGTTGCTGTAGGTCTTCCAGTTTGTAAGACCGCCATGCAGGCCTCCCCTGAGCTTGTCAGGGTAGCATGTGGCCTTTGGTCCACAAAAGGATCATTCATCTCAATAGATACTTACTGTGTCCCCCAAAAAGTCCCGGGCACCTTTCTGGGCACTAGGCATAGAGCAGCAAAAGACAGGTGGTCTTTGCCCTGTGAGCTCGCACACTCATCAGGGGAGGAGCCTTGCTCCACAGGCTGCCGATGCCTTTACAGTGGGCAGGTAAGTGAGAAGCCGGGAAGACAAGAGCAGTGCTACTCTGGGTCAGTCTTGCAAACACTCTGGAGCTCTGTCCAGGGTGGCGGCTATAAGCTGTCATGTAAGTGACAACCATTTGCGTGAGGCCCTCCTTTTCAATGGTGCCCAACATGACTCTGCTTTATGCTAATTCTCCTCCACACTAAGGTGACAGCAATTTCTGTGCAGTCATGGGAAGAAACCCAGTCTGTGTTTGTTGCTTTGCCCCACCGGCCTTTTCTGTATCTCCCCATGAAGTAAAGTATTAGCACCAGCACTTTTCCTCATCACATGGACCGTGATTTCCAAGTTAAACAGGTTAGCTGGGCTCATTCCAGACCAGGTCATGCCATCCCACCAAGCCAGTATTGTTCACCACAGGGCCATCCAGGAGTAATAAGCAGTAAAGCAGTGGTCGCCAACCTTTCAGACCTCACGGGCCATCAGTGGTCCTCAGACCACCGGTTGGCTACCACTGCAATAAAGGGCTTTGAAATGGGCAAAAAGGTCTAGCACCTGCCCCTCTGAGTGTCTCCACCCTTCATTGTCTTGGCTATTTTACAACTCTGTTCCCTTATTAGCTGATCACGTTAGAAATGCTAGTCAATGATGTCTCAGGAATGATACAAACACTCAAAACTGGATGGGCAAGGCAAATTCCCTTCTTCAGGAGGGTGCAGTCCCCGGCTGAAAATCATGGGCAAGGCACAGCAAACAGGAAGTCCATTCGGGTTTTATTCTCTGACGTGGTCTGCCCTGCTTCCCACTCTGATTTGATTGGTCAGAGCTCAGAGCTCTGATTCACATTATTGTGTGATTGGCTAATTCAGAGGAAGGGGAAGGGCAAGGCGAGGCCTAAGATGAGGGTTCCCTGAGAATCTGAACGTCATAATCAAAAAGATCACTGGTTCACTCTCAAAGTCCTTCCCCGCTTTTTTTTATTTGACTCCTTTCTTCAAATTCAGCTAGCAGTCTTTACTTCCATGTTCTGCAGTATGTAGGAAAAGGAGATTATTCTGCTGGTATGTTACTGGGGTTTGTTTGGTTACTGCAGTCTCAATTAATCTTTGGATAAGAACTCTCATACTTGGAGTAATGTAACATCCTATTACTGTCATGACCTAAATTACACAATAAGAGAGGTTAAGACTGAAGTTATTGTTCCTTTCCATTTCCCAAACACTGCTCCATTAGACCAGCGAAGGGGCCATTTCTCCCTGAGTTCTCTGCTAATTTATGGGAAAGGGTTGTTAAACTTGGAAGGCTTTGGTTTTGGTGCCATCAGACACCATATTGCTAGGAATGAAAGTACAGCACCAACCTCCTATCATTACACATACTCCTTGCTTTTCTGCTAAAACATATTTAGGGTGGATTGGTTTTCTTAGATCATTCTGCTGATTGCATCTAATTGTTCAGCTGTTCCCTTGATAGCATCTCTAGTGTAATTGACAAACTCTGTTGATTATAATAAATACCAGTAGCCCATTGCAGGAAGATTCCTGCAAGAATAGGGCTGCCTGAGCCAGAGTGAAGCAGAGAAGGTAGTGAAGCTCGCCTCGACTCCTGACTCTGCCACCTTGGCTCCGTTCCCTTCTCCACCATTTGGCTCCCTTCTGCAGCACTTGGCTTCCTTCTATGCTGTCTTTAGTCTTCACTCTCCTGTGTATGCAAATTAACCACTATCTTTGATGGGTTAATTTACATACAGTTGCTCTGATTGGCTGATGAGCATGGCTTGGCTGGTGGGCATGACTTAGGTGTCTCAGAGTGATGGTTAATTTGCATATTACTCTTTTATTAGAGTAGATAGTTTATCCAATATGCATTATTATTAATAGTTGACCACCAGAAGAATACAGACTCAAATCCTGCTGCTATCTGATTCCTAGCTTTAAATTCATTAGGGACTCCTCTTGGAACCCTAATGGGATCCATATAGATCTGGGATCAAAGGAGCCCCCTGGACTCTTTCTCTCCTCTTCCTAGTCTGTCTGTCCAATTAAAAAGGTTTACGATACGCCAACATGAAAGGGATAGCCAATTGTATCAGGGTGCAAGTTCTGCTCCATTTGCTGGGCAAGGCCACAAGTCAGGGTTCCCATAACACCACCAGACAGCAGCACGGGGTATTGACAGTGCAGCATGGTGGGCTTTTGAGGATACTCAGCCATTTACATATCTGGATAAATTTCTCATAAACTCCAAATACTGTTCCCTCTCTACCTGGAGAGGCAGGAGGTATAATTTATTAGTACGTTGGTGAATGGGGGCTGGATAGTTTTGTGTGTGTGGTGGGGGAAGGGCAGTGTCCTGCCTCTTTACCTCTGTTGGATGGGAACAACAGGGCAAGAGTTTTACAGGAAGCATTTCCCCAGGCGGTTTCCTCCAGGTACAGGACAAGCACATATTCCATCCTGTTACTGACTGGGGTCCATTCGACAGCATGGGCCTCTAAGCCTTCCTGCCATGCAAGTGTAACAGTCACTTTTATTTAGGGCATGTAGAGAATATTTAATCTATCCCACCCAGGCATTTATTGCCTTATATCCTACTTCTATTTGCATGGTGGTGGCAGTGGCCTAGGGGGTCTTGTCCTATGACATCTACTCCCAAATATAGTCCAGCCAATCTTTTGGCCTAAAGGCTGAAATATCAAAGTCATTCAAGTTATCTATAGTCAGTAACTTAACTGGGTAACCATGATTCAGATTGTACACCTTTCTCCAGCCCACATTGTAAGCCCCTGCAATTTGCCAGACCCCTAAAGCAAATAGAACTCAGTACACAATAGTTATTAAGACAGCTCACAGTTTTTAGCAATTTCAAGGGGATATGTCCGGGTATGGCTGTCCAAGTTGATGTGTGTCCACCCTTAACCCACATGTGATGGATCCAACCTCATCTGCAGTCTGAACAGCAATCTCTGTGGTAAGCAAGACAAAGTAGGGTTCTTCCCAGGCGGGTTCTAACTTGCTTCCCTTCCATGTCTTAAATAGAATGAACACAGTCTCCTGGTTGATGGTGATGAACCAGAAGCTCAATAGGAGGGTTTTGAGCCAGGACGCCTTCTAACCCGAGAGAGATTAAAGTAGAAGAGATACCCAGTACATAGTTCTTAAGAAATTGGTCTCTAGTTTCCATTGTAGGGAGGTCTTGAGGCATTCCAGGGCCTATTGGAATCACTGAAAGCCGATTCCAGGTCAAGAAAAAAAATTTAACTCCACTTGTCCTTGGGTGTGGTCAGCAAATGACACTAATGGGGTATTTCTAAGATTTTTATGGGCAAAGGACCTAAATAGACAATTTTCAAAAGAGGACATACAGAACGCCAAAAGACATGAAAACATGCTCCATTTAGTTTATTTCCTTTCCTGGTGATTCCGTCTTTTCTGTTGTATGGGGGTTGTTTTTTTGTCCCCCATTTTTGCTGTTCCTTTGTGATTGTTTCTATGTATTAGATAAAACTGCGATGCCACCCATATTTTTTGAGTTATATAGATAGGTTTTGGGACCTAGTGGTGCTATCTCTCTGGTCTTCTGGGCTGGGTATTCGAGGGATGTCCCCTGTTTCAGATATTTGATGTAGTTAGGTCTTAAGTGTTCTTGTCCCATTTGTGGATGGAGTCTTCTATCAGCGTGGCTAGTGATGTGGCTTGCTCTCCACCACACTGACTAAACAGCACAAAATACAACTTACCTGTCTGCCCTCCGTCAATCTTAATCTCTCAAGTGTCTGTTTCTGACAGGGCTGTAGGTGGGGGTGGTGATGTATCACTTTCCAGGACTGAACAGCCTCTCTTCAACCCAGTCCCTGAGGGATCTTTGGGGCTATTCAGAGTTTTTGTGTCCTTTGTACCACTCAGGGTGTAGGCTAGTTGTGGCTGTATTTGCTGCCTTGAGGCTGCTGGGAGGGGCTGGATCTTCAGGAAAAATAATGGCTGCTTAGGTCTGGAGGGTCAGGGATGTCTCAGTGCCAGATTTCTGGTCATTTCTCCCACTGTCCTCTATAGCCTCTCCCCAGACTCTGGAAGTCTTCTCCTCCACCTGCACCTCAGCCATGGGTCAGTGTTTGTATTTGAAGGGTCCCATGAACTGGGTTTAGTGAGTAAAAGCAAAGACCAAACAGAGGCAAAACAACTCGACTGTGAGTTTCTCTCCCCCTGGCACCATGCAGCTCAGGCAGTTCTTCGGGCCACCTTTCTGGGTGCAGCCTCTCGCAGCTGTGGACTGAGATCTAGAATCCCCAGCCACCAGCAGCCCTGAGGACTTCCTTTTCACAGTCAGATGTTACACCACCCCCAAGGGAGGTGGGCTTGGTACCATGCAGCTTCCTTCTGACCCTCTTGGCTCAGTGGTCATGCTTCTCTCTCCAGTCCAGATTCCCAATCCCAGCATTCTCCAGGCGTCCCCCGCCCTTTCTGGCTGTGAATTGTCTCACTAGTTGTGTCTACTTTGCCAATTCCGGGTGAGTGTTATTCAATTTAGTTCCTCCTTCTGTCTGCTCTGGGATAAGGCTCAGGACACATCTGCCTATTTGGCTGCCATTTTTCTTTTCTCCCTTGGCAGAAACACTCTTATATACAATATTTACAGGCACACAGACACCACAGGATGCCTTGCATTAACAAAACCACCAAAGCAGAGCAATGTCTTCTGTCTCTGGTTTGGGGACTGCCTCTCCCCAGAACCTCAGCATTCTCCCAATGGATTATTCTGGGGCAATGTATTCCCTAGGCCTAACATTTTTGTTTCCCATCCTTGGAAAGTTCTTTGTGTCTGTTCGGGCTCAACCTCTCATATTGGAGATTTCTTGCACTCCCTGAGATCCACTTCCTCCCTCTCTGGCCACTTCCCTTGCAGGAGAATGGAACTGCAGATCAGAGCTCCATCTGGGGTCCTTCTCATTCACACACACAACTTCAGGGATGTCCCGACCACCGAGTCCCTACTTACTTACCTCAGAAGATTTTCTATACCTTAGTCTATGCATAGAGTTGACTGATCTCTTTTCCTTTCCTGTGCCCTTGCCCCCTGCATTGCTGATCGACCTTCCTTCCAGAGTCTGTCGCCAGTTTCCCTCTCCCAGAGGCCACCATGATGAGATGGTGGGATGCACCACCCCTAGGGAGGGGGTCCAAACAATTCTCTCAAGTGGCGAAATCTCGGAAGAGGCCCCAAATGGTTAGAAATTCTTGTCAGCGGTGTCACAAGAATGAGACAAACACTCAAAACTGGATGTGCCAGGCAAATTTACTTCTAGAGAAGCGTGCAGCCGCCGGCTGAAAATCATGGGCACACACCAAATGGGCAGTCCATTCGGGTTTTATTCCCTGACATGGTCTTCCCTGCCCCTCTCTCTGACTTTGACTTGATTGGTCAGAGCTCAGAGCTCTGATTCACATTACTGTGTGATTGGCTAATTCAGAGGAAAGAGAGGGGCAAGGCGGGGCCTAAGATGGGGACCCTGAGAGTCTGATCAAAATGGCAGAAGCGAAGATGGCAGCGAGCTCCTTGCTTTGACAGAAAAGATTGCTGGTTCACTCTCACAATTATAATGCAAACAGTAGTCTGCCCAGAACTGCCAGCTGGTGCCAGTGGCTGCCACTGAGGGCCGCCACTGAGGGCCACCCAGAGGGCAGACCCCTTAGCGTGTCTCTGTAACTCTCTGCTGTCCACCTCTGCTTGGTGCTAGGACTTCTCCTTTGAACCAGCTGCAACCACTTACCAATTCCTTCACCCACTCACGAGTTACAGAACATCTCTGACACAGTCCATTTGACATCTGTGTAAGATTTGTGCTTTTACCTGAATTAACTTAAGAAACTTCCATCGGCCAGACCTCCCCTCTGCTTCTCAGCTGGACGTTGCTTATTCTTGTCCCCTGGGTGACCAAATGCCTTCGAGTTGAGAGCAGTCGGGTGAGTCAGTACATCGTGTCCCTGGCCAGTCTCCCCGGTGACAGCTTCTGCAGGCCCCCGAGGGAGAAAGTCTCTCCACACCGAGCACCCGCTGCCGCCCCTCACCCACGGCCTGGCAGGAGATGCAGCCACACAGACTGCAATGGGCACGGGCTGCATGTTGGTCCCCACAGATGGCAGCAGGACCCCCTGCACACTGCCAGCACCTCCCCTCCCACCCTCTCCCTTGCTTCCCTGTATGCCAACTGCGGGAGGCTGAGGGGCATATCCTCCTGCTCGGGAGTGGCACCCCTTTTTCTGTAGGAATTGCTCTCCCCCTCTCATAGCAGATGGGGCTTAACTTCCCTTTCGTGGCTCAGGCTAGTGCACTCTCTGTGCTTCCTGTCAGAAGTCACCTTGCTGGGGTTCTCTGGACCTGGAACGCCACGTGGGTGGTGGCCCACCCAGGATCCTCAGGATCAGTGGTAGGGGACGCTCCAGGGCACAGGAGTGAAAACCCAGGAAAAGCTGTTAGTTTCACAGCAAATGTCATTTGTCCATTGAGTTATTCACTTTGGTTGTTATTTAAATGTAGGGTCCTGGCACCTGTTTCACTTGCTGCTTTTGGAATATGTGACTCATATCCTGCAGTCATGCTTAGAAGAGGAAGTGGAGGACGATGGAGGAAATCTCAAGGAGATGCCACCAGATGACCAGTCTCCTGTGCAGCCTGACCAGGCACCTTGCCAGCATCCAGATTCTTCACTATCTCAGGAGGATGAAAGCCTGTGTGTGGCTCCCCCCTGGGTGATGCTGGAGCATGGAAGCCAGAGCCAGTGTCCCGTGGGAGTGAGCAGCATGGTTCTCAGGGTCCTGGGCTTCCTGGTGGACACTGCCACAGGCAACAAGGTACCGAGGCCGAGCGCCAACTCCTGGTCAGTTTTTTCAAGGGCAATAAGAACCACCAGGTGGTTAGGAAATCCATAAAGACCCCATTGTCCAAACAAACAATGACATAGACTCTTGAGTGATCTTTGCTTTGGGTGACTTTGCCAGGAATGATTATAATAGCTTATTTGTTGATCACTGTTTGGCTCAGTTTGGAGTGCATCAATATGAGCCTGGCACGATTATGGTGCAGAATATGTGGATGGCCTGGGTCTTGCCATCCCAGAGTTTCCCTGACATGGTCAGGCTAACTGAAAAATAGATCAACACTGGTATGCACTGAAAATGCCTCTGGCATCAAGGAAGGGAATATCGGGTGATCTAAATAGAAAGGATTTGAAAATATGGAATTGAAAGACATAAAATTAAGGAGTCTATCTATCCAAAACCTACTATACACCCTTTATATACATGATCTTGAAGCCATACAATATTACAGAGTGTCTATTCTGATTACTTTTATGTCATGGATGAGAAAACTGAGGCTCAGAGAAGCTAAGTGACTTGCATAAAGTCATACAGTAAGCAAATTGGGACACAGATATTGGAACCCTGGTCTGCCTGATCTGAAATCTACTCTTCTCTCACAATACTAGGAGCATAATTCACGCCCTGAGAAGAGTAGAACACAGGTTCCCGAGGTCAGAGATCTGGCCTGGAATGCCATACTGATGCAGGGAGCAACTGAAGCACTTCTGCTAATTGGGGGAGTGGCTAGTTTATAAAATCTTGACGATTGTCTTGGTACTAATTTCTAAAACTTCTATACCTGTGTTTGAAAGTTTAACCAGTTTACATAGTATCTCTTCTGCATCCATGAGTTCCTCTTTTGTGTAGATGAGAGGTGCTTAGTAGGAGACCATCAAAGGCAGGGCATTGTCCTTGACCTGGGTTAATTATGGTCCTGACTAAGGGATGAGTCACAGCCTGAAAGTGTTTGTGCCCTACAGTCCTCAGAATAACTGGAACCTTCCAGGGCCCTCTCCCTCCAGCACAAAGCCTCTTCCCAAGTTCTCCAGAGTGCAAATAACTTGTACAAGCTGCTATGGAGCACTGCTTGAAAAGGACTCTGTGCTGGACAAAAATACCATGACCAGAGAGAAGGAAACACATCTCTTAGTTTTATTAATTCTCTGTCTATATTTAGTCTTATTTCCCAATGGCTAATTCATGTATCCAGCTGTCTGCAATGACCTTGGTGCAGTAGATTCAGACATGTGTCTGTAAATAAGAAACTCACCTCTTTTGTGAGGTGTGTGTGTAAAGCAGACATACTAATGAGGCTTGAAATACTGACCCCAAATCATGGACTCAGTGACAAAGGGATGGAGATGGGAGGAACTGGGCCTCCTTAGAAGAGGAACAGCTGGAGCAGGCAGGGAAGGCACCACTCACCAGTTAGTGTTTCAGGGTTCCTGACCGAGAAAAGGCCCAGTAAAATCTTAAGAAGGGAATAGTTGACTGTGCTGTACCCAGGAGAAGGTCTCTCCCTGCTCTCTGACCCTATGGAGAATGTATCCCGTCCTGGAAACAGGGCCCTGCAGGGGCTGGCCAGTGGATAAGCTCAACTAGATACACTGAAACATTCTGTGCAGCCTTAACAAGACAAGCATGTGTGCTGGGCATTCAGCTCCAATAGTGCCCATCTCTCTCATCACAGGCGGAGCAAGAGCTAGACATCTGGCATCCCACTTCGTGGACAGTGTAGTCACCAAGGTAACTGGGAATAAACTGTTACCTCTGGGGCATAGTTGGAAGTGGCTGGAGAGCAGATACTGAAGGGCTCCCTGACTTGGACATTTCATTGCATCATTTCAGCAACCCAACAAGATGGTGTTATCCTTGCTCTCATTTCTCAGGTAGCAAAACTGAAGGTCTGAAGGGGATGAGTAATGCTTCCAGGGTTACTTTGCCAATAATAGGCAGAGCAGGGTTTCAAATCTTCATAAATCTTCTTCTGAGACTCTCCTTTTCTATCATCTTGTCTCTCTCAAAGGGTATGACCATGTATTTTCATTCCAAAATCAGTGAATTGGGAGTAAATGAAAAATATCTTCAAGTCTAATGATTTTGGGAAATAAGTAGGCATTTCTGGTACATAACCTCCTCCACTGAGAACCTTGGAAAAGTCACCTAATCTATCTGGGCCTCAATCTCCTCATCTACAAAACAGTAATAATAATTTCTAAGTCCATGAGGCCAGTATGAGGTTTAAATAAGTTAATCATCATTCTTAGAACATGAAACTCATAGAGCTTGGTAAGTAATCATTGTTATTATTTCTCCAGCAAAACCCTCTAACATTCTCTACCCAACACTCTCTACCCAACTCACTAGCAATTCTGAAATTCACTGTATTGGGGTTTTACCTACAGCCATGTGCCACATAAGATTTTGGTCAACAATGGACTGTTTGTACAACAGTGGTCCTATAAGATTAGAATGGAGTGGAAAAATTACTATCGCCTAGTAACATCATAGCACAACACATGCATTACTCACATGTCTGTAATGATGCTGATGTAAACAAACCTACTACATCTCCAGTTGTAGAAAAGCACAGCATATGCATTATGTATAGTACATAATACTTGATAATGATAATAAACAATTGTTATTGGTTTATATATTTACCATACTATATCTTTTATCATTACTTTAGAGTGTACTCTTTCTACTTATAAAAAAAATCTAATCTAATAAAAGAGTAATATGCAAATTAACCATCACTCTGAGACACCTAAGCCATGTCCACAAGCCAATCAGAGTGGTTGTATGCAAATTAACCTAGCTAAGATGACAGCTGGCAGCCACGGAGCTGGAGCAAACAGGAGGCTTCTGTTGCACCAGTGGTGGAGTTGAAATTGTCTGCCTAGGCCAGCCGGGCCTCTGCTCAAGGCAACAATGTTTCAATTATAGAAGCCACAGAGCTGAAGCAAACAGGAGGCTTCGTTGCCTGACTAGGCCTCTGCTCAAGGCAAGAAAGTTTCAATTATAGAAGATAAATAAACCCCAGAAACCTGGTTCCAGCCAGCCTCACTGGGATGTTGGGTCAATGGGAGCTGTGGACAGCCTGAGAACAGCCCTCAGCCCCTCACCCAGGCTGGCCAGGCATGCCAGCAGGTGGACATCCCCCGAGGGGTCCCAGACTGTGAGAGGGCACAAGCCAGGCTAAGAGACCCCTCGAGTGCACAAATTTTTGTGCACTGGACCCCTAGTTTGCTATAAAATGACATGCTGTGCCATGCTGGCTGGCTATAGTCTCCATTGCATCATTTTCCCTTGTACTTGATTTAATCTCATGTTGTTTTGTACACTAATATGTTGTGCAGCTCTGTAGACTATGAGCAATATGCTAACCCATACACCTAGTTGTGCAGTAGGCTATACCATCTAGGTTAGGGTGACCAGATTTTAACATTGGTAAAGTGGGACATCATTGACCGAGGCGGGGGAGGGGTCTTTTTTTATTATTACTTAAAATATTACAAAGAGTAGTACATATGTCTCCTTTTTCCCACCCCCCCCTCGACCTTTCCCCATCCTCCCCTACCCCAACTGAGGGGGTGGGGGTTCTTGATTAAAATTTGGTCTATATGGAGCAACAAAAATTTTCATAGAATGCAAAAACAGTATTGTAATATATTTTTTAATTTCAATATAAGTACAATTTACTAATATAATAAATAAAAAATTATGTATATTATTATTTTATTCTTTGGCATATTTCTCATTTGAGTGAATGTTTTTAGTAGATTGCTGTCATTGTTTAAAAGGTCATAAAATTTTTCACAAGAATTTGTTAAATTATATTTCACACATAAAATGGCTTTCAAAGTCTCAACACTTAATTGTGATTTTTCTGATGTCCACACTTTATTTACCGTAGAAAAAACACGTTCAGTCGCAGCATTAGTTCCTGGTAAGGACAGCGCGTTATTATTTTAATTTTAATCCTATATTTCTTTCTAAATAATAACAATACTGACTTGTATTATTTTTCCTCTGAATTTGCTGTAACGTAAGTCTTAAGTATCACTTTCAAGACCTGTGCTAGACTTTTTGCCGCCACTATAAAATATAAGTAATATGAGTACTGTCTGCTAAATTCAAGAAAATTTATGTATTTATGAAATAAATAAATAAATTACTTACCTAAATTATCTGAATAGATGGTTTGTAATGACATCACTTGTTTAACTAGCTTGCTAGCACGCAGTACGATGTATATTGTCTGAGAGACAGTTACAAAATGTTTTCGTCGTTGCCAATCCCCAAAAATGCCATTGTTCATTAAGTCCAAACAATGGTGGTCGAATTCTAACAATTGATCAACAATGCAAACTTTGATAAGCAGTTCTTGATAATCAGTTCTCAACAATTATTTGTTATTATTAAAGTTTAACATTATAAAATTAACAAAAATAATATAAAACTCATATCCTGGCTAAATAGCCACATGGCTGCCGAAAACCGTATATTCCCTTCCCGTTCTCCCACCGTTCCCTAGCTTGTCATGCATTCTTTCCAAAAATTGGGACTTTTTTAAAACATCGCGGATGTGGGACAAATTGTTAAAAATCAGGACTATCCCGCCAAAAGCAGGATGTCTGTTCACCTTAATCTGTGAACTTTTATGGGGTTCACAAAATGATGAAATTGCCCAATGACAAACTTCTCAGAATGTATCTTTATAGTTGAGACACATGACTGTATATTTAATTGGCGGAAACAATAGAGAAGGTATTAAAACATTAAAAGCAGATGAGTGCCACATAATCCAAGGTAATATGCATTAGAGATTAATTAAACCTGCTCACCGAATTAGTGAAGTGACTTAATTTAATGCCAAACATTAAATTATGCTCATTCAATTTTCATTGCATTCATTATTCAGCATTGCACTCATCATCAACAAAAAAGTACACTTTCTGTGCCCCATCTGCACACATCTGCCATGACTAATGCCATTCAGTTGCACATCTGTGTCAGCTGCATTCACTGAACAATTAGCATTGCCTGCTCCTGCGCTGAGAACCCAGGCCAACACTCAGATTGCCATGGCCATCTGTCACTCTTCTACCTTCCAGTAACGTTCAAAATAGTAAGACACCAAGGTGTTTTAAGAATACTGTAAAAAATTATACTGATATTAGGTGGTATTAGAATATTCTTTTGAAAATTCTTACAGTTTTTACTTTAGGCCATGTGACTCAAGGCTTAAAGCATAGCAAAAATATTAAAAATAATAAGTGACTCTTCAGCTGTAGGGTAAAGGTAAAGATTTAATGTTTTTTAGAAAAGGAAAACATCTTTGCATTGGGTGATGATGGTTATTATCAAATTTACAAAGCAAGGATGAGAAATATACTTTCATGAACCTTGCATTTGTCAAAATATAGTAGCTTGTTGGGGACTTATTAATGGAATCAGACCAAGAAAATATGTCACTGCTGGTTTGTAAAGTAATCGTGTGCAAGGATTTGCCAGTCCTCCCTCTGATGGAAAGACCCACTCAGGCAAGTCAGTTGGCTTAGGTGAGAGCTGGCACTTCAGTTCATATAAGAGTCTATGAACCTCTCAAATCTGTTACAACACCATTGAGTGCCAGTTTACTCGATGGTTGTTTTCTGTGAAAACAACCATTATCTACTGGTGTATTTGACGGATGGTGTAGGGAGGGTCTATGTGAGAACTTGACCCAATTATATTAGCCCAGAGCCGACAAGAATGCAGGATTGGTATCCATCTGGAAGGCAGCCAAAGGGATGTGTGCTACAGCCACAGGGAAGCCCATGGGTATTTCACAGCTTCCTCTTGAGTCGAGTTCTCCCACATCTTCAGTGGGAGAGTGTTGTTTTTAACCAGTGTCTCACAAACAATGGCAGGCAGCCCCCACTCCTTTTCCTAAAGAGAGCCCGCCTGCTTCCACACCCCTGGCCTCACTTGCACCATTCCGGGGTGGAGATTCCTTCCATGCAGTCCTCACCAGCCCCTGAGCATTCCCCTGAGAAATTATGATTTCCTGTAGCAGAATAAATCCAGAAGCTTCCCAATGTGGGGGCGAGGGTGTGGTAGAAATGGTGGGCCCTGCATTTTTTAATCTTTTGCTTTTAAACATTTCCCTCTTGCAGCTTGTCCAGGTATTGTTGGAAGACACGGCTGCCGAAAGCACCGTCAGACTCAGCCTCCCTGTGGGACAAGAGGCCCTCGTCACCCTCAACGATGGACAAAAGTTTATGATTCACCTATCAGATGTACCCCAAAGCTCGGAAACTATTCATGTCAGGGAAAACAGTGTTAATAAGTAAGATTATTTATTTGAATAGGACAGGCGAAAAACATAGATCTTCATTCTTAAAAATATATGAAATGCTAAAACTTTTGTATTGATAAGAAAAAAAAATTTATGTACATAATAGAGTGTGGTATTGTCTATTTTACATTTATGTGTATTTCAAGGAGTTGGTTTTGATGAAACGTATAAACTGATTTGGAGAATAATATTGGTAGCTGTTTGCTTCTCTTTCAGGGTTTCCAAGCATTTCTATTTGGGGACTTTGCAGAAGAGAAGCCTTGTTGGGAGTACAGAAATGGATATATTGTGGGCCCTTGGAAGGGCACCAGGTGTTAGATTGGTGGGTTCAGACTGGATCTGGGTTTAGCAATCGCAGTACTTAGATTTTGGCTAGGAAAGAATTCAGAGCCAAGATTCAAACTATAAGAGAACATTTATTTAGAAAATCATAGAGGTGGAAGAAATAATTCTTAGAAAAAATGGGCCAAGGAAACAAGCCATAGAGGCAAAGGAAGGGCCCTGGAAGCTTGGGAGT
>PVJC01011862.1:0-40746 GCA_004026665.1 Murina feae | reverse complement strand
CAATGCTGACATAAACTCAGATTAATAATTACAGACCTCTTAAAGCATTAACTATCACCCAACAATCCTGCCCTATTTTCCTGGACAATTAAGTTTGTGCTCTCTCACACACACACACTTTTTAAATACCATTTCCTTTGCCTTCCTCATTCTCAACTGATCTTTGCTTCATATTTCATGGGGGGAAAAACACCTGAAAGCAATTTTGGGAGATCTACATTATTTACTGATCACATACTTTATAGACCCACCTTATCTGGTCCTATATACTCTGTCTTCCCTATTGTTTCAATGGAAGAACATTCCTGCTCTGATCAATGGCCAGCCCTTCATTTGGGCCCTGGATACAATCTTTTTTCACTTACTAAAGGACTTTGTTCTTAAAAATATCTCTGCATTGTTTTTTGTTTGTTTGTTTTGTTTTTTGGGGTTTTTTTTTGTATTTTGGGGGGGTTTTTTTGAATTTCAATTTTCCCTCTTGAACATTCTTAATAGCACAGACGCAGGCTATAACTGCCATCTTGAAACAAAAAACTGCAACAATCAAACTATCACCTCATTTCCCTCAAGTCCTCTATAGGAAAGCTTCAGACTCGTCTGTCTTCCGTGCATCAACTTCAGGCTTTTGTGGGCCTTTTTCAGGCTCTCCCCTGGAAGTGCTATTGTTAAGTAAGCCCTGATCTTTATCTTGTCAAATGTAGTGGCCAGTCAGCATCCTCTCAACATTCCTTTCCCCTGGCTTCCAGGTTGCGATATTCTCGTGTTTTTCTCCTGCTTTACTAGAAGCTGTTCTTGGGCACACACTAAAGGTAAAAGAGCCTTAGACTTCTCCAGCATCTATTTCACTCCCTTGCGACTCATCCAGTGAACTCTAACAACCCACTAGATAGACTCACTTAGATGTCATCTCACATTAACAAGCCCAAGTTTATTTTGGATTCCTCCTCCATCTCCATCCAAAACTGTTTCTCATTTAAGACTCATTTCATTCTCCCAGGTACTACTAGTTCACCCAATTATACAGGGCAAAAACTTGTCATCTTACCATCTTTTCTTTCTTTCTCTTTTCCTCATCCTAAATCCAACTCACCAGTAAGTTCTGTCATATCATCCTTCAAAATTTACCCATTTCTAACCACTTAAGACCAGGACTGCCACCTCCACCCTAATCTAAGCCCATCACATTCTTTTGCCTGGACAAGTGCAATAGACTCCTATTCAGTTTTCCTTCTTCTCTTAATGCTCCCCACAGTCTTTTCTTCACACAGCTGTTACAGGGATGTTTTTCTAAGTATTAATTTAGTCTGTTTAAAACCATTCATTGATTTTCCATAGAATTAACCCCAATTCCTTATGCTCTAGAAGGCAACTTTTCATATCTTATTTCCTACTACTCTCCTCACTCACCAGACACCAGCCCTATTGGCCTTCATATGATTCTTCAACTATGCCAAGCCCATTTGCACCTCAAGGCTTTACTCCTGATTTCCTGCAGGCTGCACAGACTTTGTATTGTTGGTTCCTTTTTATCACTGAAGTCTTTGCTCATATGTCATCTCTTTGGAGAGAGTTTTCCTAATATTTCCATTTAAACTAGCATTCCACCATTTCCGCTTTACTTTCAGCAGAACTATAATTGCTATTTGAATGTATATATGTTCTTTATTGTCTGTTTCCTTCCACCATGACATAAGCTCAATGAGGTCAAGAGTTTTGTCTCATTCACCACTGCATTCCCGTGATGAATATATCATAGGCAATCAATCAAAATCTATTCGCTATGAGTACACAGCAATATAAGGAGATTTGACTTGGAGTAAGTAACCTGGCCAGTTAAACAAGGGTCACCATCACTTTTCATAATGCCATTGCTTCCAAAATCTATACCCCACTTTGGAATTAAAGCATGCTAGCAGTTGCCTTAGAAAAATGCAGTCCCTGCCAGGCCTTTTACTAATTATCTTGATATCTTTGGGTCCTAAACACCCACTTTTAGTCTCACATCAGAGTTCAAAGGCATGCAGAATCTAGACAGATCTAAGGCATGCCAACTGATCAATCTGTTTCCCAGACATTACCAGCTGCTGTTTCAGTCATTTATGGAACCATTAGAGTTTTTTGGCTTCAAGTCAATAATTGAGGCTTTCTTTTTGTTTTGTGAAATTGGCCGATGAAAGAAGAGCTTTCCTTCTAATTCTGCAAAGTCAAATTGCAGGCTGATGGTTATCTTGGAGAGAGCTGTTAAAAGAAGACTCTGTAATCCATAGATGCCCCCAGGATCTAAATCTATGGTAAAAGAGGGGTCTTCTACTGGCAATACCGACTAGTAAAATAGACCCGCAAGTCTTCATCTTTGAGCGAGCACTATTGTAAAAATAAGGGAGCAGCTTGCAGCCTCTTGTGTATGGTGGTGATTTTTTTTTAATGTTTTCTATTGATTTCAGAGACAGGAAGCGAGGGATAGAAACATCAATGATGAGGGAGAATCATTGATCGGCTGCCTTCTGCATAGCCCCTACTGGGGATCAAGCCCACAACCCTGGCATGTGACCTAACCTGGAATCGAACTGTGATCTCTTGATTCATGGGTTGACACTTGAGCCACACCAGCCTGGCTTTGCTGATATTTTTATCTTGAAGAACCTGCATTGGTTTACTATGAATTTTCAATGCCACCCTCTCTTCCTCAGTTGCACATTCTGCACCGAGACTATCACAAAATGAGCAAAAGGAAATAGAAATTAAAGGTAGTGTTTTATGGCAGGAAAGCTCTTTGGTAGCAATGAGTACATATCGGTAATTCCTTTGCAAATGAGCACATAGACGTTGAATGACGTCTAAACTCCCAGCCCAGGCTCTTTTGTTTCTTTTAGGCTTAGATTTGGGCATCCAGAAGGACGAGCTTTCTCATGGCTGCTTTGTGGGACTACAACGATGTATAAAGTAGGAAATCCTCAGGCCTCACCTACAGTGAGACGCCTTAAAATAGCCATAATCCATTTGTCTCTGCAGCTCTGCCTCTCACCTTCCCATCTGAGTAAATGGCAACAATAATCACTGAATGTGCAGGCCGGAGTTCAGGGGTCCCCTCCCATTCTCTCCTCTTTTCCTCACATCCTCTGCGTCCAGTTTCTCAGCAAGCCCATCAGTTCTACGTCTACCTCCGTTACCTTGCTTAGGCAACATCATTTCTTTGCCAGGCTTACTAAATAAATGATTTTCAGCTCCCACCCTGGGCCCCCAACTGTGCAATATGTGGTAGGTTTATCTCCCTCTAATTCCAGAGATGCTGCTAGTTCACAAGGTATTTTATGTAAATTTTTTTTTTAAAAGGTGTCCCCTCTGGATGGATGCAACCCTAAGGACACAGAACATGGTGAGTGCATAGTAATTTTATATTAATTAGAAAAAAGCCTTCCTTTCTCCCCTTTCTCTGGGCTAACACATCTGTGTGCCAGGATGAGACTTAATAAGGCTCGATCAACCTGGTTTCAGCCCCATCAACTCTTTGGCTAATGCCCTTGTGCAGTGTACAAATGGCACAATCACACACAGGCATTCTGCCTGCTTCCCACCCCAACATTATTCTCTTTCAAGACATTCTATTTATTTTCCAGAAAATGACTTATTATATGTGGCGCTCATTAAATATTTTAATATGAAAAAAATAAATAGATGAATGTTAAACATCCAGTCTGTGGGTGAGGTGCCATGGAAAAAAACAAAGGCTAAGAGGAAAGCTGCCGGTTCCAGAAATCATTTTTGCGAGCATAGGGAGCTGGCACAGCTCATGAGAGTAACCCTATGTCCTGCTTTGCATTATCCATGGTTCACCTCGCAGGTGTCAGGGATGGAACCATTTATAATCCATTGCCCTTGTTCACCAAGGGACTACATTTTCATATAAGGGACAGGAAAAGTGAATAAAAGGAAGCCCCAGCATAAACAATACATATGAAATTGGTGCTAGGGGCAAACAGTGCTTTGGGAGTTCAGAAGGCAAGATCACCATGAAAAATTTATGGAAAGATATGCACTTTACTAGGCTAACTACTTCCAGCAACCATTAAAAGTAACTATTAAAATAATCCAATAATTATACTCACCGTATCAATGATCTGTCACAGAGTACTTTAAAGAATATAAAATGTAACTATAAAATGTCATTTAAATTGCTTTGAATACCATTCTAAATCTGGGATAAGAGTCAAACAAATTTAATATTTGTCAAGTGGCTGGGTACAGATCACGTGATTAGTGGTTTAAAATGAATAAAGATGAACATGATAACAGAAAGTTTCTACAAGATGCTCACTATTGTTTATGAGCAAGAAGCGTTTGATGCAAATAACATTAATACAACAGAAACAACAAATAACTATAAATGTTATCATACATACAAAAACTATGGCAACACAGAGCAGGAAAACAATAGGTGGTATCTGAGTTGAGCTTAATGGATGGGTAGAATTTTGACAGAAGGAGCTGGGGCAAAGGCATACAAGGCCTTTGTATATATTCAGTCTGCTTTCTATCGAGGTAGGAAGAGAAGAGTCAAGTAATTTCAGTCTTGGAACACTGGGCTGAGCATCATCCTGTACAACAAAAGATTACGGGTTCAATTCCCACTCGGGGCACATACCCAGGTTGCAGGTTTGATCTCTGGTGGGGGCGCATGCGTGAGGCAACTGATCAGTGTTTCTCACATCTCTCTCTGTCTCTGTCTCTCTTCCTCTCTCTCTAAAAAAATAAAATAAAATTAAGGCAGTTTTTGTAAGCCAGAAAGAGGGCAATACCTAGAACCCAACCATGCTGGCACCTTAATCTTGGACCTTCCAGACTCCAGAACTATGAGAACATAAATTTACGCTGTTTAAATCACCTCAATTATCATATTTGGTAATGGCGGGCCAAGCTGACTAGTACAAAGGATAAAGCATTTGCAAGCAAATATTGTATTTAAATTATTCTGCGTCTCTTTTAACAGGTTAGCAAAAAAAAAAAAAAATTGGTTATGAGAAGAATTCAGAAAGCAGGTTTGTATTATTTAGATTCTTCTTGAACTGTCTATGAATGTGTATGTGAGTTTGTATGTGTAAAACTAAGACTAAAGTAAGAATCAACATCTACTACATCTTTTAAAGTTTCTGTTCCAGAACAATATGGAAAACAGTTAGATTTGGGTAGTATACATGATTTACGCTGGACTCCTCCACTTAATTTAAGAAATTTAAATTTCTGGGGTTTTATTTCATTTTGCTTTTTCAACAAAGTCATGAATTAGGGAGAGAGCAAGATAGGAAAGAGCCTGGACTCAAGAATTTGACTTTGAAGCCAGAGAAATACTGGACTGGAATCCTGGTGCCAGCCCTTATGGGTTTTATAATCCTGGACACGTTACTTAAACTCTCTGAGATTCAGCCTCTTCGTGTACACAATGAGAAAATCAAAGCATCTATCTCCGATGGCTGTTATGAGAATTAAATAAAATTTATATATAAAGAATTTAGAATAGTGTCTGTAACACAGCTGGTGCTCTGGCCAAATGTGGAAAGACAGCAAGGCCTGGGATCTGAATTCCATTCAAATGACCTCAGGGTCAATGGTGAAATGTTGAGAATAGCAAAGAGAGCTTGCATTTATGAAGCTGAGAAAGGTATGGTTCGTAAGTTGAAGTGGCTATAATGACTGCCCTTAAATGATGCTAACTGATGATAGAAAAATTGCAAGTTTCTGATTGTAGTTAGAAGCCGAACATATAATGCCAAGTACCAATCAAGATCAACCACAGAACATTTTTAAAGGGCACATCATACAACAGAAAACCAAGTACTAAATTATTTTTTACTTTGACTTCATAATAGTAACATCAGAGCATCACTGGATTTAGTAAAAAGTATGTCCTTAATTATCTGCTTTTAATATCTGAAGGGAAGTACCTTAGGGATAATGTGAATGACTTTTTAATTACATATTTTGTACTTTAATATTTCCTCATTATTTCTTTTCTTATAAGCATCACTAAACAGGTTCTAGCAGCTCAAGTTCAAGATCATATTCTCAATATACAAACACATTGGCATACAAATATATTGGGATAACACAATCTTCATTACTTTATGAGTACCTGTCCATACATTTCTTTATGTCATCAACTCAGCTTGATAATAGTAAATGTAGGAAAACTTCATTTCCATTTCGGGCATACATCTTCCCAAGGGACCCTTAAATATACAGCCAGAGAAGAAACTTTTTATCTTTGCCCCAGGAGTTTCTGATGTGTGACTCCCCACAGACGACTAAGTATAATGAACATTCCTCTCCCGGGTTGCGGTCACTGTGACAAATTCAGGGATGGGCAGATGATTCAGCAAGGCCAATCACAGTCTTCCTTGATATTTGGACCATGAATACCACAAGAGAGAAGGAGACTCTCCCCCCTGTAGATTGCTTAAAGTACAGGTGTGGAATTGTCAAAGATGGTCCTTTTTTCTTGCCATTTGGAAAGTGTTTGCTTGAGAATGAAGCTAACACAAAGTGAGAAGCAAAGCTGAAAGACAGAGATACAGCTCTACCTTTTTTTTTTTTTTTTTTTGAGTTTCTGGATCCATCTGTACCTGAAGTCCTAATTTTGGTCTCTCCTTTGTGTAAAAAAATTAACTGTTTTGCTTTTTAGAATTGATTTTCTATTACTTGTCCCTAAAAGATCACATTTGTTTAAGGACAGGGCAGACATTACAGTTTTATCTTCTGTGCTTCTTTAATTTACTAAATTTTCCTCTTCGACTAGGGATATTTTTCAGGACTTATTTGCTCCTATTCCTTTCTGAAATTGTTTCCTTCAAATTTCAGTTATTGCCATCACTTGCCTCCAGCATCTCATAATAGAGACATACACATAGTTTAGACCAAGACATCTCATTTAGGCATCTTTAAAAGTAGGCTTGTTCATCTCTGTACCGAATGGTTTAGATCAGTGAGTCTCACCTGGGATTGGGATGTGAACTAAAATCACCTCTGATTTTTAAGAAAATTACAATTGCCTAAGACCCCAATCTTAATGAACTAATTCTCAGAAGTTGTGGCCCTGAAGTAAATTTTTAATTTTTTTAAATATATATTTTATTGATTTTTTTTTTACCGAGATGAAGGGAGAGAGATAGAGAGTTAGAAACATCGATGAGAGAGAAACATCAATCAGCTGCCTCCTGCACACGCCCCACTGGGCATGTGCCCGCAACCAAGGTACATGCCATTGACCAGAATCGAACCTGGGACCCCTCAGTCTGTAGGCCGACGCTCTAGCCACTGAGCCAAACCAGTTAGGGCTGAAGTGTATTTTTAAAAGCTTTGTGTTTTATATACGTATTCCTGATTTAGGAATCAGCTACAACTATTTTATGCAGGTATTTTCTTTAAAGAAGAAAAATGGACTGTAAGTCAGTGGGTCCTTAACTCTGGTTAATCATCAGATTCACAGAGAGCTCTTTAAAACACGAATTCTTGAGACATATTCCTGAAGAGTCTGATTTACTGGGTCTTTTAGAAATTATAATGGCTTCCCAAGTGAATCTGATGACCATTCAAGTGTAAGAACTATGGGATTAAATGACGGGCCAAGATACACTCAGTGAATCTATATTTAAGGCCACGTTGCAGACACAGAGCAAAGAGGTATTGAAGGGACAAACACAGCCTGAGAATTCAAGAGATCTGGAAGGCGTGGCACTGGCCAGCGTAGCGTCGCACATGATACTTGTATATGTTGAGCAGGGACAAACCAGGCTGAAAGAATGGGTCAGGTCATACCATCCACAAACAATCGGGTTGTTTTAAAGGAAACATAAGCTGGAAGCCAGTAAAAGTTCATAACTGCTGGCTTCATCATTTGTCCTTTTCCCTGGGTGTATTCTGTGTGCACAAGTGTTGCTCTAACATCTCCACAAGGTTTGTCCTAAACATAACATACAAATTCCTTTCTGTCGCTGAAAACTTCAGTGACCATCCCCTTGACGGAATGGGAGTAAAACACGAGTAGAGGAGAAGAGGGAAAAGCGAAGATCCCATCTTAAGCTCTGAGCTTCTGAAATTAGCCATGATGAAGACGTGCAGTAGAGGGCCCTGGGTTTAGACAGGTTCGGTTCTGCTCTGAAAGTAAACCAGCACATAAAATAAAGTGGTAAAAGGGACGGGGACTTACTGGTCCCAGGCAGACACTGGCAAAGTAAGTAGAATGGCACTGATGAGCTATTAGGGACACCGCTGATTCCTTCATTAGCTTCTTCTCTCCTCACTGACGTTAAGAGCTTTTTCTGCCTTGCTCTCCAGGCAGAAGACAGTGGAAACGCTGCACAGGACAGCAGCTCATTATTTCTCTGCGAGGGGATGATGCGTTTTTAGATCTGTAGTCACTAGGAACCCAACCACTTCTGTAAGGACTCCCACGTCTTCCCAATCACTGTTTCAACCAATCCAGAAGAGTGCCTGCATATGCTACAAGCACTTTTGTGTTTTTTTCCAACCTGGTTTAGCCTCTAATAGCTCAATTAAAGTCACAGCATAGCCATTAGAAGTCAATAACCACCCAATATTGTAGTCTGAACTTCTTGAGGCCTTTGCACCACACAGCTGCCAATTCATCATCCTTTACCTTTGTTGTTTTAAGACTCGTGTTGCAAAGCTTTAGTTAGGATGTGTTCTGATCTGACAATACTCACACTATCTGAAAACGGACCCTGCGTGCATTTTCTAATTAGAAAACATTTGAAGTCTCCCTACAGAACTCATGAAGTCAAATGTGATCCCACTGGCCTACACAGCAATGTGGCATCGCCAAAGCAGAGCTGAGCTTGCAGGATCTAGGAGCAAAGAGGAGAAGCTGACCAGAAACTGGACAAATCAATGTTGTTGCTGATGTAATGGTGATGGTAGTTTTGGTACATTTCACTGATGTATTTTTTCCTATTCCCCCATTTATTGAACTGATGGCATTTATTACTTCAGGATTTGGTGGATACGATCTAGGAAGAAAGAAGTTAGAGATCAGCTTTGAGCTTCAACCTAAATGTTTTAATATTCAGAGTGAGTCAATAGTTTTGAAATCCTGGCTCTGTTAAAAATAAGAGGCTTTCTAAATTTTAAAAGAATTGCTTTACATATTAAAAGCACATTTTGGAGATGAGCATGCTTTACTCTAAGCCTTAACAAGGTTATAGTGTAGAGAAAATATTTGACAACAAGTTGAAATAGAAGGTCCTTCTGTTACTGGGGCATAAGACAAAGGACAGGGTATGTGAAGGTCAGATTTGAGTGTCCTGGCCACCCTCTCCCGGGGCTGAAACCTTAAAGCAGAGAGGTTGCAGGGAATCCCAGAACAGAGGAAATTGTTCCTTTGTCCAGTGAATAACTCAGCAACATTTAAGGCTCCTCATCCAGCCAGCAGCAAGGACAGTACATGAGAGGGCAGTACTACAAAGACTGGGAAAGCTGTCCAGGAAAACAGACTTGTGGACAGCCTCGCAATGTCCTGCCCACCTCAGCGAGGTATGGAGTAAGCAGCTGAAAGTCCTCAGATCTCCTGTGGGTACAAAGAAATTGCTAAGATGAAAGGTGAACCAGTCTCCAGCCATCCCACTCTGAGCTGCATGCCCCAAAGAATCGATGGCAGGGCCTCAGATACTTGTACAACCATGTGTGTAGCTGCATTGTATTCACAATAGCTAAAAGATAGAAACAACCTAAGTATCCATCGACAGATGACTAAATAAATAAAATGTCGTATATACATATAATGGAATAATATTCAGCCATAGAAAGGAGTGAAATTCTGACATATTACAACATGAAGACATGCTAAATGAAATAAGCCAGACACGAAAGGACAAATATTGTATGACCTCATATATATGAGGTACCTAGAATAAACAAACTCATAGAGACAGAAAGTAGAATAGAGGTTACTCTGGGCTGGCGGGGACAGGAGAATGGGGGGTTAGTATATAATGGGTACAGAATTTATATTTGGGATGATAAGCTTTGGAAATGAATAGTGATAGTTGTACAACATTCTGAATGTACTCAATGTCACCAAATTACACACTTAAACTGTGAATTCTATGTTATGTATATTGTACCACAATAATTTCTAAAATAAAAGTGGACCCTTAAGACCAGGAGGCCACATAATGTTCAAAGGTCATGTCAGGGACAATATACTTTAGCAATGGATGTCCACCCACAGGCATGCCAAAAACCCAGCCCCAAATAGTCGTGGTTCAGGATGCCCACTGTTGAGACTGGCTGATGGGCATTTTGAGAGAGGCCAGCCAAGATCCTAAAGACAGCACCAGGGCCAAAGGGGCATCGGCTGTGCCCCCACCAAACTACACCAATGCTGAGAGGGTACCTAAGCTTCCTTCTGCTCCGTGACACTGTTTAAGGATGAAGAAGTGATAGAGGGGCCCCTCTAAGAAGAAAAAAAAATCTACATGGCTCAGTGGTTGAGTGTTGACTTCTGAATCAGGAGGTCATGGTTTGATTCCCGGTCAGGGCACCTGCCTGGGTTGCAGGCTTGGTCCCCAGTGAAGGTCGTGCAGGAGGCAGCCGATCAATGATTCTCTCTCATCATTAATGTTTCTTTCTCTCCTTCTTCCTCTCTGAAATCAATAAAAATATGTTTTTAAAAAGGTAAAGAATCCCAGCAGTGAGATTAAATTCTGTATTAGTAAATTCCCCCAAGTGACATAGTGTTAAATGAAACTGTATTAACCATAATAATCAAGGTGTAATCCACTATCATGGAAATGAAGGTTCAAGGGGGCAAGGAAAGATCAACTGTGTACATTTTTTATTTATGCATGTACTATTTTATGCAAGCTCCAGCTCCTATAGAACCTGGCATGTGACTAGATTATAACAGCCTTCGGTCCTCAGGCTGACATAGGGATAGGGTATATCTTGCTATTGTTTTCCTCATAGTTTTCTATGCATTCAGTCTTTTAATGATTTTTTACAAAATTAAACAACAAAAACAAAATAAATGAATAGCTCCTGCTTCTGAATTATTGTCCCAAATTTCACTCATTCTTCCTTTTATTAATGGCCTACAGGTTTTCCATCTCTTTGCTATTTCATTACACTTCACATGAGCTATCTCTACATGGGGACATACTTTTGCCTTATATTCTTTCTATAAACTTTGAATAAAAATATAGAAAGAATGAGCTTTGAGCACTTGTCTCATCCATAAATTTAAAAAATAATTTAAAATATACTACACCAACTGTGCCATGCCTTTGAGGTGATATCAGTGAAATGAGAAGCCACAAAGAAACCCAAAAACCTAGTTTCCATTGCTTTAGTCTTTGCAGGATATCAGTTAAAGAGAGACACTCGCCTTCTGACATTTTTAAAATCTCAAGAGGTAGAATTTAAGTGACTACCAACGGCAAGCTTAACCCACTACTGAGAAAAACGCAGTGAGCCAGAATCTTAAAACACAGCCATAGGAGGTGAAAAATGATTTAGGAAATACATTTACGGTTGGATGTGAAGTTCTTTAGCTGTGATTTCTTGCTATTTCACTTTTTTGGGAATTCTCTTCCTATAAATATAGTACTAAATATAGTACTCCTCCAGGGGCAGCTGTATGGTCTGCACTGCCTTTGATATACTGACAAAGCTTCAAAATAAACCCATCTTAAATCCTCCACCTGCTGCCCAGCATTTAGCTTAGTTGAAGTTGAGCACCGGTTATTATTTTCCATGTTTACTATAAGTAAACTAAAATGTCCAAAAGCCTTATAAAGTCAATTAGACAAAAACATGCCATTCAATAGAATTTTATCCAGCAATGACCTGGATAAACTTTTGACACAGGAGCCCGAAGAGCATTTCCTTATCCCGCTAATAGACTAGTCAAACCCATATGTCTATTTCTGCACATGGCAAGTTGAAATATTGGACAGCTGTGACATGGCAACAGAGTTGGAGAGTTCCACACAGATATGCTGCTCACATGTTCCCGCTCACCCCCAAGCCTCGGCCACGTGCAATCTGTCTGCAAGGCCTTCCCACGGCACCCCTGCCTGGGCGGGGCTCTGTGATCCTGAGCACTTATCTTGCCAGTATTGCTGCCTGCTTACAGTGAAGAGCATGTCAACACTTTATTTACAAACATTCCAAACAGAAAGGTGTCAGTTCTCCAAATATTAATCCATCAGCTCAATACAATTTCAACTTGGATCTAAAAACCATTGAGAATTTGGGAACAGCACTATCGCTGAAGGAAGGAAAGGGGCCTTGAAAAGTCATTATAAAGGGTCCTTGAAAAGTCAATAAAAAACAATTGCACAAAAATAGGCAACACGCTTTGAAGAAAGAGAAAAGAAGAGCTGGTTCTATATGTGATAAATGGGGTACATCTCATAAGCCTGTAATAACTAAAACAGTGGAATGGGATAAAAGAAGCAATGCTGCCTATGGGAAAAGTACATATAACCGTATGTAGTACAGTGCATAATAAAGACATTATTTGAAATTCATGGTGAGAATATGAATTATTTAGCCAACAATGTTGGAAATAATTAGCTGAAGTTCCCACCTCATGCCTTCAATTAAAGTACATTCTTAATATATTAAATATTTCAATGTAAACCTTAAGGATAAAATACCTCAAGAAAAAACAGAAGGATGCTTATGTAACGTAGGGTAGAAAAAGTTTTCTAAGGACAACACAAAAAGCCAATTCTATAAAGCAGAAATAATAAACTCACAGAAGTACAGGGGGCAAAACAGGTAACATAAATTAGAATTATCAGACTAGATAAGAATCATGGTTTTGTTTTTCCCTTAGTAGAGACGTATTAAACCTTTGGTGGTGAAGGTGCAACATGGCCTTAGTCAAGGAATAATAGAGAAAGGGGAGTTGATGTCCACCTGGGGAGCATGTGCTTCACCTACAGGGGCAGCTGCATATTCAAACAGAAGGTCGGGGTTACCAGATCTTTCACATATTTAAGAAAAGCCCAATGTCATTCTTTGCTTAAATTTTAAAAAATATACTGTGTGGGGCAAAGAAAAGCATATCATTCAACTCATAAGTTACTATTTTGCTATGCAGGGAAATACTAATCAATTTGACAATTTACTAGTAAACTTTATTTGCTCTTGCCCATAAAAAAGTCATCTAATCTAATAAAAGAGTAATATGCAAATTAACCCTCACTCTGTTATACCAAGCCATGCCCACAAGCCATGCCCACCAACCAATCAGGAGCAAATATGCAAATTAACTCAACTAAGATGCCGGCAGCCACAGAACTGGAATTGCCCCAGGAGATGGAGGAAGCCAGGGCCCTACAGGCCCTAAGCTCTACTCAAGGCTACAAAGTTTCAATTATAGAAGATAAACCCCAGATACCTGCAGGGCTGGGATCTTGGGATGCCAGGGGCAACCCAGGCTTCAAGCAGGGGGAACAAGGCAACAAACTTTCAATTACAGAAGTTAAATAAATCCCAGATACCTGTTTCCAGCCAGGCACCCCAGTAGGGACCCAAATCCTGAAGGGCTGTGGGCAGCCTGAAAACGGCCCTCAGCCCCTCACCCAGGGTGGCCACACCCTCATGGGGTGAGGGTCCCCACTGGGGGATTTGGCAAGCCTGCAAACAGCCATCAGCCCCTCACCCAAGTTAGCCAGGCATGCCAGCAGGTGGACATCCCCTGAGGGGTCCCAGATGCGAGAGGGCACAGGCTGGGCTGAGGGACCCCCCAAGTGCACAAATTTTTGTGTACTGAGCCTGTAGTTAAGTATCTTATCTAATAAAAGAGTAATATGCAAATTAACCATCACTCCAGGTTAAAAATGGTGGCGCCCATAGCAGTGGGGCAGGACACTGGTGGCATTACCCTGGCAACGGGAGCCCAGCAGGCAATCAGACCGCAGGCAGCACCCAGCAGAGCCTGCTGGGCGGTGGCTGCATCTACCAGAGAGCAGGCAAGTGGAGCAACCAGGGAGCAGGCAATTGGCTGGCAGGCAGCACCCAGCAGGACCTGCTTGCCCATCCCCATGGTTGGAGCAGACAGGCCTGGCAGGGAGCAGAGAACCACGTGGAGTGGGCCCAAGCCATCAGTAGCACATCTCCTGAGGGCTCCCAAATTGGAGGGGGTGCAGGTCAGACTGAGGGACCTCTCTGCCTGCCCTCCCCCTCCCCCAACTACCCGTGCACAAATTTCGTGCACCGGGCCCCTAGTAAATACATAAGTTCCTGTACTAAGAACCACAGTCAACTTCAAACAGCTGTTTCTAAAACAGTTGTTTCTAAAAATAAAGTGATAATAGACCAAAAATATTGCATTTATATAACTCAGACTAATGAGCAAACAAAAATACAAATGCAGTTTTAAGTACTGTATTAGTCAGGGTTTTACTGATGTTTGCACCTAATTGCAGTATTTGTCATCTTAATCTGCACATTAGGCTTCCAGTGTATTTGGTTTGCAGAAATGTCTCTAGAAGAAAAAAACTGGATGTGTGACCACAAAGTCTGCTGAACTATTTAGTAATGCTAAAAAGATGCCAATATTAAACTAATAACATTTTCTTTGGAAATAGCACTAGTTTCCATTTGTCATGCAGGTTTAAGCTCCCATTGCATTGCTATTAATATGCTGTGACAATTAATGCAAAACCACTGAAGACACTAAAAATCCTCTAAAGTATAATTAGAAGTGAAAAATGTTTCCTATCCCAAAGTTCTATTTTCTGACCATTTATATTCTACCCAGCATAAATAAGATTCTGACTGCAGCTTCAAGAAGTCAATTGACTAATTTAAGAAAACTCTTTTGAAGATTCAGTTCTCACCAAAAAAGCACCATGTTCTAAAACAGAACATGGATTCATCGACATTCATTCAGAAGACACACGAAGAAAGGGCTACATGAACAGTGCATCGGAAAGTAAAGCTTTGACACTAAGGTAACAAAGTAGAAGTATGTAGCCCCCTCCCCCAAATATTTACTTCTTAAATCTGCATGTCTCAAAATACCTGCATAATTACCAAGCCACTACTCTGACTATGCGGAACTATCAAACCTGAAACCACATTTCAATCCTGAGGAAGGTGAGGAATTCAGAATAAGAGAATGCTGGATGATCCTTACCATCAATGAAGGTAAGTCAAGCTTAGGTTGCACTTTTAAAATATATATATATATTATTGATTTTTTACAGAGAGGAAGAGAGAGGGATAGAGAGTTAGAAACATCGATGTGAGAGAAACATCGATCAGCTGCCTCCTGCACACCTCCTACTGGGGATGTGCCCACAACCAAGGTACGTGCCCTTGACTGGAATCGAACCTGGAACCTTCAGTCCGCAGGCTGACGCTCTATCCACTGAGCCAAACCAGTTAGGGCTAGGTTGCACTTTTGAGGAGGTCACACACAGGCATGGAGGCGTTTACAGAGGGGATCTGACAGGCTGACTGAGATAAATTCAGCCAGCTCTCCATGCTGAGCGCACAACAGCATTACACTGCACAATCCTGATTGCCCTGCCTCATTTCTAGAGTAGGAAGAGTATCTGTGCAAGTTTGAGACCAGTGTAGCAAATTTGAAAGAAGCATCACTGTCTTGCACTTCCATAGGGTTGTGCACATTTCAGGGAGCAGAGAGGATATAATTCTAATCTACAATAGAGGTAGGTCTTCCAATTTAGGGCACAGTGCTCCTTCCTACTGCAGGGCAGAATTATAAAAACATGCTACAATTATTTCATTCATTCATTCATTCATTCATTCATTCATTTAAAATATAGTCTATGAAAAAAAGCTAAGGGAATTGAATTTATGTGGTCAACAGGAAACATTTTTCCATTTTCACAAGTGGCATTTTCCTGGATTCACTGACATCAGAACAATAAACAAAATGACCATATTTCTTTCTTTAAATTTTAATTTTTGTGTTATTTATGTTATAAATCAATATGGGATGTATGGGCCAATTTAGCAAACAAAAGACTAATTTATGTAACATAAATCATTAGGTGATAAATGGTGTTCATAAAATGCAACAGGAGGCTATAAGTAAAAGCATATAGGAGTCATTGTTTAAATAATAATGGCAGGAAATGTTGACATTGAAAATAACAAGTATACATGTCTGTTCAACCATGTGACAAAGTTTCACACATAAACCTCGTTTCGATTTTAGGTTAGGTAACTAAATATGTTGGATTTTATAACTGATTTACTCATGTTATTTCTAAATTTAGGGATAGCGTGTTTTTTTTTTGTTGTCCCTTGCAATAGAATAAAATTAATACTATTCAATTTTTAAAATATGTACACGTGGGTGTTTAGGTATGTATGTGTATATGCATACTTCATATGGGTCTTACATAATTGTTCTGTTTAATTCCTATCTAAGAGTGTAGAACTGCAGTAAAGCAGACTTGAGCATCTTGCTGCAAAATTTATGTTCTCACACCTATTGTGTCACAGAAGAAACATGCATGCCAGTTGCAAATAAAACCTTTCTGAAGGCTTAGTACAGGTTGTTTCTCTGAAATTTAAGTCCTCTATCCGGAGAGAGAGCAGTTTGCTGTTTTACCCTATGTCAGATTTCCTTAGTTTTCACGGCATAATATATTATGCATCAATTAAGCTGTATTTAATTAAATGGACATTCTTGCACAAATCTCATTTTGAATATGTAGCTGAGTGCCTTGAATCTCTGTTCTTTCAGATTCAGAAGGGACAGAGTTCATTTTTAAGTGCTTTATATTCAGCAAACGGTACTTTCTCAATCATTTGGTACTGGTAAATAAGCCTAATTTTTCTTGCTGCAAATAGCCAGATATTAGCTAGAGAAGCCAACAGCGAGGCTTGCTAATCATTGCTATGACAATCTTCTGCTTTATTTTTACATGTCTCATAGAACTGTCAAAGCTGAATGGCAAGCTAGAGCTTTGAGAAAATAACTCTTCCTAGACTAGGAGATTTCAGTAGAAAGGAAATTTTAATAGAAAATATCTTATCTCTTTGGGCCTGATCTTAGATATATTTCAGGGGGAAGGAGGCTGGCAAAAAATATATTAAATATGACATCTGATAACTCTCTCTCTCTCTCTCTCTCTCTCTCTCTCTCTCTCTCACACACACACACACACACACACACACACACACACACACGGGGGGGGGGGGGGACTCACACATTTAAGGAAATACTGGTCTGATTAAAAGAGAGAAAAAAATGTCCTTGATGTCCTTGGTCATCCTCAAGATAGACTATAAAAATAATATGAAGAGATTTGAACTGTCCTGCAATGAATTTAATGTTGTTACTTTGACAGGATGGGGAAATTATCAGAAACAAAATGAGGGGAGGGGGAGAGAATTGTGTATTATGCAGGTTAGGTGGTTAATTAATTGACACAACCACTAAATGGCCTCAAGTATACATGACAAATGACTATAAGTAAATGTGCCATTGATGTTTGTACACTTGGAATCATGACTAAAAGCCCTATTAGAGGAAACAATTTTATATCATGTTCTTATCCTCAATTCAATACAGGGAGTCAACATTTTTTCTTTAATACTTACCAAACTTCAGCATTCCAGTATATTGATGATTTTGCAATATACTATATGTCTATTGTTGACTGAATATTATTCTTTTAATAAACTGATTTACTTTTTAGCTTCAATACTCACTTGAGGCCTTGTCCTAAGAGCACAGTAATGGAATTGGTGCTCTGTTAGCAATATTTGTACCACTTCTTGGTAAACTCTACAGTACGGTGCAAAAGTCACCTTCACACTTAGGGCAAAGCCGACGACCCAAGTGTAAACTCCAGACTTGGAACTGACCAACATAAGGTAACGTAAGTCAAGTTAGTTAGCCTCTCTGAGCCTTCGTTTTCAATATGTACAAAAATATATTTTCCTCCCAAGACAGTTACATAGTTTGAACCAGATAATAAATGGAGAATGCCTAACACATGACAGGTGTTCAGTAACAAACGATCATTTTCAATGATGCATGCCCCTTTCCACATGGTTTTCTCCAATTATTTCAAAGGAGATCATGAAAAGAAAGGTTCTCTGAATAAATTCTGTCTCCTTCGTCTTTCTTTCTGAGGAGCAACAAATGTACAGAGAGCAGAAGCTCCTGGAGACAAAGGTCAGACACAAAAATGTGACCTTTCAAGTAGCAAGTTGGAGAAAGGCTCAAATGCAGAAGCATTTGCCTGTCTCCAGCTGGGGCTGGCTAGGCAGGGGAAGTTGACTCAGACCTCTGTCCCCATCCACATGTTTCTTGGCCCCTTCCTCTTCACTTCTCCATTTCTCCTGACCCATTACCTTCCTCTTACACATGTCTAATCATAACATGAACTGGCCTGTGCTGCTACCCTGCCTCTAGCTCTCTAACGAAAAATAGAAAAGGCAGAGCCTGAAAATCTTAATTAAAAAACACACGGAGCCCAGCTAGCATTGCTCAGAGGTTGAGCACTGACCTATGAATAAGAGGTCACAGTTACATTCCTAGGTAGGGTGCATGCCTGGGTTTCAGGCTCTACCCCCAGTGCGGGAGGCAGCTGATCAATGATTCTCTTTCATCACTATTTCTATTTCTCTCTCTCCCTTTCTTTTTCTCTCAAAATGAATAAAAATTTAAAAATTACTTCCTTTAAGAACAACACACAGAATAACCATCTCCACCATGATTTAAAATCTTTTACCCTCTTTTTCATTCTCCTCTCTCCCTCCCTCTCCAGCAGATGTTCTCTAAGGCCCACAGTGTCACTGAAAGCCCTCTTCCACTTTGGAACTCAGGAGTCATCCATCCATAAGCTTCCTTTGTAAAGTGTAGGTACATGTATATTGGTCTTTTATAACAAAGAGAGGCTGTTTGCAATCCAGTGCCCAGGCATCCACGTGTTCACTCTGCCAGCAGTGATGGCTGGCACTCGCCAGTTCATGTTCACTTTTCTAGTCTCTCCTGTGACATAACCTGGGACCTGAGCATTTGGGTCTAAGTTGGAATCTCTCACTGTGGACTCGATTTTTCTTCACGGAATCTTCAAATTCCTTTTCGGGAATAAAACTGAAACCTGGTCCTCACTAGTTTTATTAGAACAAGTTAGAACAAGTAAACCAAGACAGGTGCTGTTGGTTGCCCTTCCAGCTTTTTTTGTTGTAAGCATGGTCTGACTAATGCAACACAATGCAGTATAAAACTATGAACTATCAAATACCTGTAGAGCAAAAAAAATCTATAAAATCTTACCAATTGAATATAAATCCAACTCTGTCTACCTTTTCAGTATCTCTTGGCTTTTGCAGAAGGCATATTACAGATTATTAGAATGCGAGTTCATGTTCTTACTATCTTGTACTAAAATATCCAAAAATGGGAATTTTATTTTATGTTCTGCCTGCCTGTGAAGTTCCATGCAATCACGTTTAGTGAATAGAACACTAACCTAGAAGAAGCTGGAGGCATAAAATTTACTGTTATCTCTTTGCATCCCATTATCAACCCCTAGTGGAGTACCATGCAATGATTTAAGATTCTTTCTCACAGTAAATTAAATTAATCCAGGTAATTTGGTAGCCTTCCTCACCACATCCATAGCAAATTACCTAGATTAGCTGTATGATTGTTCCTTAATACATCAATTGGAGGTATAACCTTTCATGGTTTCCTGTGCTTTGGGTAATTCAATTAACCATATCTGTATCAGGTACCCAATAAGTACAAGACACTGAGAGGGATAAAACAGCAGCCCTTAGCAGCCAGAAAGAGAAAAACGCATGACAACAGACAAGCAAATGCACGTAAGATAATGTAGAAAGTGATAAATTCCTCCGGGCTGTTATAAAGTCTATAATACAAGTTCAGAATTTTGGCTTTTTTATTTATTATTCTAAAAAATTGGGTTTGAAATGTCTAGGCACCCTAGGTGTCTGGCAGAATCCAAAGAGATCTGAGACTTCCTAACAGAAGCAGTTGCTGTGTACTCATGGGGGCTGTCAGAGTCCAGTGTGTCACTCACAAGTGACTTTGCTGTCCTGTCACCTGCACAAACAGCCTCGCGCCCTTCAGCAGCCACCTACCCAAAACGTGTGGGAAGCCTTGGCAGTTCTGAGGGGTATTACAAGGTGTGATGGCTATTGTAGGTGGGCTGGGGTCTGAAAGTAGGATCTGTGATCTGTGTCAGGCTATGATACAATAGTAATTACCAGCCCTGCAAAGTCCATTTTGATTTCAAAATGACCAAAATCTGCAAAAGAGCTAATTTGTTTTCTGCAGTCTAGACATTTTCTTTACATGATTTACTCATATCACACCTGCGTATTATTACACCTACAGTCAAATTTAAAAAAGAAAGAAAGAAGGGAGGGAGGAAGGGAAGGAGGGAGGGAGGAAGGGAGGGAGGGGGAGGGAGAAAGGGGGAGAGGGAGGGAGGGAGAGAGGGAGCTGACGCTGAATTTTTGATAAAATCATCCTATGTTTCTTTTCAGTCAGGCATTTGTTAAAACTTCATCAGGCTGATTCTTCAGAGTGAAACCAGTCCTTCTGGAAGCACCACACCACAGTCCCTGCTCCTGGGGGACATTGTAGGATTATGGCTATGCCTATGGGTTACCCACACTAGCCAGACCTCAGAGATTATGGAGAAGGCAGAATGACCTCACTGTGTGAGAATGCTGTGCCAACACTATACTAAGCTTTAACATGGGATGGGGTGGGGAATGTGGGGGTGGCTTTTGACCCATTTCTGAATTCAGAAACAATTAGCCTTTTATACAGTGAATAACTGAAAAGTATGTCAATAAAAATACAGAGAAAGATATGCATACATATTACATAATTTTCCCTGAAGATATTTTGCCTATTTGTGGGGTCCTGAGTCCTTAACCTTTAGGAAATTCACATGTCTTGAGAGGCATTGGAATGGATAAAGACAGTATCATACGTAAAAAGGAAGAAATAAAATCTTTCTACTCATTGTAGTTTTTTCTCCTTTGTTTTCAAACTTTTTGGTAATGGGGTAATCTTACTCCATTCAAAACTTAGAGTGAAAAAATTTTAGACTATTTCTATGGACATATGATGACAAATAAATATGAAAATTTATATTTAAGATAAAGATAAAAGAGATCATTTATAGAAACTTTTACCCAAAAGAGATTTTGTTCCATCCTCCCCTCATTATAAACTGTAGTTCTCCAATATTCTGGTGACTGCATGATGGCATTAAAATTTAGGGTTTTCTTTTTTTCTATAATAGAAACATGAGATACATTAGATTTATATAACATGGCATACTCCCCAAATCCATACATTAGGAGACAAAGAAAATGCCTTTAAAAAATAAATGCCTCACATCCCTAAAAATATCTTCATCTTGTTTAATTCTTTTTTAAAAAAATTGAGGAGAGCCTTAAATAATATTTACTAAGTAAAACTTTAGGAATTGGTGGTTTTACTTTTTTTACTGATTATTCAATTATTTGAACATCAGGAGCAATCAACTCAATTTCTTCCTTAATTACAATTCTCCTGTGATTTTTTGTGGTGAGATTTTTCTTTCAATGTCTTACAAAATACTTTCATTTTGAAATACTGTGTTTCATTTAAAAATAACATATTCACATGTTTAAAAATCACCATATTTTTCATTTAAAAAAAAACCCTCATTCTGACTTTCTCCCTTAAGAAATCAAGAACTCTATTATCATAATTTTGTAAAGGGCACATTTTGCTTAGCTTAGTGCAGTTAGTGTGGTCTTTTGTTAGGAAAATAACTTGAAATAGATGCAAACCATTGACATCTTACAATTCCATTTAAATGTCTTTTTTTAGAAATCATTTTGAGAATATGTGACTTCAGAAAATAATAGCCAATCAGCTCTTTATTAACACTGACAATAGATTTGCTTTCTTATAACTTTAGCATCTTCCCAAAATGAGATTCTGTATACACATAATCCTTGGTAGGAAGCTCGGTCATCAAAAAACACTGAGTTGTACATATGGATTTGATACCTGTAGTCATTTTGTCTAAAAATATGAAAAAAAATTAAGTGCAAATTAGTGGAATTTAGTGGAAAATGGGTAAAATTACAGTTTAACTCCAGGGGTGGGGAACATCTGGCCCACAGGCTATAAAAGGCCCTTGAAAATCATTTGGTCTGGCCCTGCCAAGGCATTAGGGATGAGTTAATTAAATGTGTGACCACATGTAGCAGGCTAATTTTTCAGTCGATAGTTTCATATGACCTGAGATTATTATAAACATCCAATGGCCCTTGGCAGAAAAAAAGGTTCCCACCCTTGCATTAAGCTGTGGAAAGAAGCCTCATGAAACACATATAATTAAATAGCAATGTAAAAGCTACCAATTGCATATATGTGTGTGTACATTCTACCTAATAAAGAGGTAATACACAAATTGACCATCACTCCAACACACAAGATGGCCCCCACAAGATGGCCGGAAGGGGAGGGCAGTTGTAGGCTATCAGGCCAGCAAGGGAGGGCAGTTAGGAGAGACCAGGCCTAAAAGAGAGGGCAGTTGAGGGGAACCAGGCCTGCAGGGGAGAACAGTTAGGGGCAATTAGGCTGGCAGGGGAGCAGTTAGCATCAATCAGGCTGGCAGGGGAGTGGTTGGGGGTTATCAGGCTGGCAGGCAGAAGCAGTTGGGGCAATCAGATGAGCAGTTGGGAGCCAGCAGTCCTGGATTGTGAGAGGGATGTCTGACTGCCCAGTGAGATTGGGCCTAAATGGGCAGTCAGACATCTCTTAAAGGGTCCCAGATTGGAGAGGGTGCAGGCTAGTCTGAGAGACACCCCCCTACACACACACACACCCATGCACAAATTTTGTGCACTAGGCCTCTAGTACATATATATATGTAAATGCAATACATGTCTATATCTTTAACTTTATATCTATATACATAATAAATCTTATGGGTATTATCATGTGTCCAGTTTCTTTAATGATAGCATTTGTTTGAAGCTATCAAGTAGACTACCTTTAGGAGTTCATTCTGGATTTTAAATTCAGAAAAAGAAGTAAAACTCATCAAGAAAAAGCAATTTTAGAGGGATAGAAATTGGCGCCAAACAGGTTGTATAATCTATTTCCTCTAAAAATAACCAACAGACGGTCTGGCAACCTGTCTTAGTTATCAGCAGCTTCCCTTCATTAAATCTAATTGCTGTGCAGAGATCATTTCAACTGGTGCATGTAAAAAGCAATTTCAAGTCATGATGGTGGCCTCCAGCCCCTCTAGGGAGCGGGGAGTCCATTCTGCTGCCTTATATGTTCTTAGTATGGGAAGACAGTTGAGATTACTAAAACGTGTCCATTCTGCAACTGTACCTTGGCCTAAATTTGTCCATAAGTTTATCCAGAAAACTCATAGTATATTTGGAATTGTGAGATTCAAACTATTTTACTAGAGAAATAGAGAATATAAGCGACTGGACCAATGAATGAACAAATGGGTGGCAGAGCTGTGGTGCCTGAGCTTGGGCTTTACAAACAGTGCGTGGTGCCCGCCCAGCTCAAGCCTTCATTCTCTGTGCAAATACGAACAAGCTTCTCAGTGTCCGCACATGTGAAAGGTGGAAAGGAGCAGGACCTGTCTTCCTGTAGAGATTAAATGAGTTAAATGCACATTCACTATTATTTGTTTTACTAAACAGTTCAAGCTGGTAAAATGATGCAGAATTGCACCGTATTTCATAAAAATGAGTACTTTTTTGTGACTTATTCATTCTCTATTTCATAATCTGATTTTATACTTTTAAGCCTCTTTTGCTTATGAAAGTGAACAAATCTCATCAAGTGAGCCAAATGTTTGAGGTTTCTGAATGTTTTAGGGCAAATAGAAATGATAAGTAACAACAGCCAGTGGAAAATAACAGGCACAATAAAAATGTGGGTATCCTTTGTGTACTGGTAGAGGGGCAATTCTAAAACTATTTTAAAGATTAAGATATAATTGAATTTATCATAAAAAAGATGACATCAGAGACTTGGATTTATATTCACCAGAAATGAAAACTCATCATATCAGTCAAACTCCTTTAATAGGTGTCTACCTACATGTATACTATGTTGAAGCACAATACTCTCTAGATTAAAGTGCTGTAATAATAATTATCATTGCTCAATTGACTACTATGTGGCAGGCACTTTATATTTGCCATCTTGTTCATCTTCACAGTAATCAAACAGAACAGATATTATTCCCTGTTGACAGACACGGGGAGGTTAAATCAGTACTAAGGAGAAGGGACCATGTGTAAACTCAAGTCTAGTGCTAAAGTACATGTTTTCCCTTGTTTGTTATGTGGTTTTTATCCTGATAACATATTTCGCTCCAACTAGATATTATATAGTCTTACTTATATTTCCTTATCTCTCCTATAGAATGTAAGATGTTTGAGAGTATAAACAATGTTTATTCTTAACTAGAGGCCCAGTGCACGAAATTCATGCATGGGTAGGGTCCCTAGCTTCCCTGGCTGCCGGCTGCCAGCTGCTGGCAGGGTCGTTCCTTCGTTCCGTGCCACCGCCTGGTGGTCAGTGCATGTCACAGCAAGTGATCAAAGTGATCAAACTCCCAGTCGGTCGAACTCCCGAGGGGACACTTTGCATATTAGGCTTTTAGATATGCAGCTCTACAGCATATTTTATAAACCTTATGAGTATACAATATAGTGGTATTTCTCCCATCTCTGTAAACATGGTAACATTAGATTGGTAGTACATCTTTCAACAAGTGGCCTCTGTGATTGCCACTGGGCTGTTTACAAATGATGGGTCTCTAGCTCTGAGTACAGGGTAGAACTTTGGAGTCCTATGCCTGCTCAAAAGTGGTGTGGCCGCAAGTGGAAATGATGAGTTTCTCTTCCAGCAGAAGCTTTGGGGACAAGCACATGATTTGCCCTGTTCCTGTCTACCTGTCTCTGCAATTGTGAAAGCATGGGTGGAGATGACACCTCCCCGCCTGGGTTTCTGAGTAACTAGGGTGCCAACTTGCAATGGGCATCCAGAGTGAGCAAGATACAAACATGGCTATTGTAAGTCACTGAGATTTGGGGGATTGGTTGTTAGCGCAACACAACCTAGTTTCCAGTGAATATGACTGATACAGCATCTCAGAATCAAATAGGGCACTTACTTTAAGATTCCAATTTAACACTATAAAGATCAACTTCTTGAAGAGAATAAAAAAGGAAACTTTACTGTAGCATTTATACTAATTTACAGGGTGATAGCCTGCAGAATTAGACTTCATCCTCATTCAATTGTATTCTTTCTCTATTTTCCGCTTTGTGCTACCCAGGCATGTAAGTGTGGGAAGTTGCAGTTGACATAACACAGAAGTCATTCTCCTAAGTGAACTCTGTGTCCTAAATCATATGATTTGATATGTACTTTTTGTTGTAAATAAATTCAAGGTTGACCAAACTACCAGCTAAGGTGCATTCTCTTTTCTGTCGCAATGAATATGAGAAGTAGCTCAAATGCGTAGAATGCATTCTTACTGGCTCAGTGACTAATTATTGTGCTGTGTTTCTTCTCACACCCCGAATAACTGAATTATTTTTATAATGATGAATTGTAATAAAAGCATCTCACTGAGGTTAACTTTGTGGCATCTTTTATTAGTAGTGATATTACTAAATATTATTGGAAGAATATTTTTAAGCCCCACAAATAATTTCAGTGAAAAAGATTTTATTATATCTTGGAAAGGTTTTGAATAGATTTTGGTACTGATGGAAAATTTCTCCATGTTCTATGTTCTGAAGTTGAGATTTTCATTATATTTTCATTGCACTGAAACTAAATTAAAGCTCGTCTTATAGCAAAAGAACTGCATTCTATCTTAAGAACTGTTCTCACAGTTCCAACTTATTGTGATACCAGAGGCCAATAAAAAACCAAGGTAACAATTTACTATAAAGAAAAATATGATTAGCCAAATAAAATAGCATTATTTTATAAGTTGACTATTTCAGGCTAGTTAGAGATCCCACAATAGAAATATCCACATACCAATTGTATTGCTGCTTTGGTAAATCTTTTTTTTAAAATATATTTTATTGATTTTTTACAGAGAGGAAGGGAGAGGGATAAAGAGCTAGAAACATCGATGAGAGAGAAACATCGATCAGCTGCCTCCTGCACACCCCCCACTGGGGATGTGCCCACAACCAAGGTACACGCCCTTGACAGGAATCGAACCTGGGACCCTTTAGTCTGAAGGCTGATGCTCTAGTCTCTAAGCCAAACCGGTTAGGGCTGCCTTGGTAAATCTTAATGGCTGGATGAATTATGTGTCCCCTAAGTATTCTCAACTTTATTAATCTATTCCCCACCTTGTTCCATAAAAATCTCCAGGTGGTCAGCAGGAATGCACACCAAGCAGTGGGATTTTAAAAAGAAATGAGAAAATGGTGTCTAGGAAATACCAGTATCTGGAAATAAGAAAGGGATCTGATTGGCTCATAAGTTAAAAACAGAAAATTACAAGATCACCAGGTCTTATATAATGAAAACAAAACAGCTCCTTAGGTCTCTGGTTTAGGAAATATCTTTAGAGAGACTGGCTCAGTTACTGGAGGAAAGGGGATTGATTCCTAGACCTCCAAACTTTAGCACATTAATAAAGTTTTAAAAAGTTCAAATGTACCCTTTGTGTTTCTATTTGTGCATTATATCTGTATCCATACATTATATACATGAAAAAAATACATGAAAAGAGCAATTATATAAATAACCAAAGTTGTAATCTTTTCTTCTTATGCCTCAGGGAGTCATGTTCCCACTCCAACCCTGCAAGTAGGACCGGAAAGCCCACTGATGTTGCCCAGCTCCATGAAAATGTATTTCCTGCTGGAGAAGAATCTCTTCCGCACCTTCCTGAACATCCTTGCCCACCTTGACCTGAAGGCTTCCACCCCTTCAGTGGAAGAGGTTGTCCTCCACAAGTCGCTGGCCTCTACACAACAGGAATTCACACCTCAAATGCCTCTTCTTTCTCTAGTACACACTGGTCTCCCTCTCTCTCAGGTTTTCCTAGAAAGAATCATTAACTTGTTCTACCAACACAACATACTGGACACAACAACCAGACTTCCGCCAATATTGTTTTCCCCAAAATCTTTGGATAAATGGGAGTTTCCCCAATATTTTACTTCCACCATTAGCAATCTCTCATCAAATTCCAAAACCTCACTCAACAAAATATAGAGACCAAAGATCAAAGTGATAGCTTTTGGGCAGGTTGATCTGATATCAGTAGGCAGAGGATTTTTTCTTTTTTTAAAAAAAAAATTTTATTGCTTAAAGTATTACAAAGAGTAGTACATATGTCTCCTTTTTTTCCCCTTGACTTTTCTTCAGCCTCCCCTACCCACAAGTGTCTTGTGTCCATTGATTATGCTTATATGCATGCATACAAGTCCTTCAGTTGATCTCTTAACCGCCCTCTCCCCACTCTCCCCAGCCTTCCTGCTATAGTTTGACAGTCTGCTCAATGCTGCTCTGCCTCTGTATCTATTTTTGTTCATCAGTTTATAATGGTCTTTATTATCCATAAATAAGTGAGATCATGTGGTATTTTTCTTTCATTAACTGGCTTATTTCATTTAGCATGATGCTCTCCAGTTCCATCCACGCTGTTTCAAATGGTAAGAATTCCTTCTTTTTTACAGCAGCATAGTATTCCATTGTGTAGATGTACCACAGTTTTCTAATCCATTTTTCTGCTGATGGGCACTTAGGCTGTTTTCAAATTTTAGCTATGGTGACTTGTGCTGCTATGAACATAGGGATGCTTATATCCTTTCTGATTGGTGTTTCTGGTTTCTTGGGATATATTCCCAGAAGTGGGATCACAGGGTCAAATGGGAGTTCCATTTTTAACTTTTTGAGGAAACTCCATACTGTTCTCCACAGTGGCTGCACCAGTCTGCATTCCCACCAATGAACAAGGATTCCTTTTTCTCCGCATCCTCTCCAGCACTTGTCATTGATTTGTTGATGATAGCCACTCTGACAGGTGTGAGATGATACCTCATTGTTATTTTGATTTGCATCTCTCAGATGATTAGTGACTTTGAGCATGTTTTCATATGTCTCTTGGCTTTCTGAATGTCCTCTTTTTAAAAGTGTCTATTTAGGTCATTTTCCCATTTTTTTATTGCATTGTTTATCTTCCTTTTGTTAAGTTGTATGAGTTCCTTATAAATGTTGGAGATTAAACCCTTATCGGTGATAACATTGGCAAATATGTTCTCCCATGCAGGGGGCTTTCTTATTGTTTTGTTGATGGTTTCTTTTGCTGTGAAGAGGCTTTTTATTTTGATGTAGTCCCATTTGTTTGGATTTTTTTCTTTTTACTACACTTTCTTAGATGATTAAATTACATTAAATCTTCAACTTTCCGCCACACAATCGACCCACAGGAATCCCACAGTATTCAACATTATTCAACATTACCCCTGGAATTCCACAGTATCCCATCCTCTTCCAGGGGCCATCAAGGTCACTGTAGCCACCAAAAAGATTTCCTGGAACTGGCACCAATGTGCATCCATCTAGGTAGGATCTCACCTAATTTCATTATCAAAGCCCATTTTACAGCCTTTGAATGGTGAGCTATAGATATCTCTAGCGTGACATTGGTCTAACAGTACAATGAACACTAATCAAACTAATTCAGTGCTTAATTTCATTTGCCCCTGTTAAATAGCTCATGTGATATGGCAGCCTTAAAATCAGCCTTCTCATGGACTCTGAAGTTTAAATTTACGTGGAGCAGGGCAATCACAAATGCAATCATCTCATTATCATCAAATCTATATGTGGATAATTAGATTAGGAACAGCACACTTTTCACCTTTCATTTCTTACTATCCTTGTCTGCTTGCTCTTTTTAAAGCAGCTATTAAAGTTTTCTGCTTGTCAATTCTGCCAAACAGAAAACAAAAATCATTTTAATTTTTGTTTTCCAGTTTTTCCAAATGCAAAAAAAAAGGTACAATAGTAAGATCAATACACTACTGCCATGGGGCATTACTGACCAAGACAGTGATTATTAAGCTTAAGGAAATTCCCATAAAAAGCCTTTGTATAAATACAAAACACTATCCAAGATGGTGTGGCTCAGTGGTTGAGCATCGACCCATGAACCAAGAGGTCACCAGTTCGATTCCTGGTCAGGGCACATGCCTGGGTTGCAGGCTTTATCCCCAGTGGAGGGATGTGTATGTAGGAGGCAGCAGGCCGATGATGCTTCTTTATCATCAATGTTTCCATCTCTCTATCCCTCTCCCTTCCTCTCTCTCTAAAAATCAATGGAAACATATTTAAATACAAAACACTTTTCTCTGCCACAGCTGAATACACACATTCTTCTCAGGTTCAATGAACTGAAATAGAGTTGGCTGTGGTTACTTTGCCTGCCTCAGAGCACAACCAGATTTGAGTTGCAAAACTGTCCTCTGTCAAGCCTTTATAGATTGACTTACTGTGAATGTTCATAGATGCAGAGTGCTATCTAGAATATGAAAGAGGATTGACTGCCTTCCTCTGGGAACGTGTGATCATTAAGCTAAAATATCAAAGTGTCTCCTTTTATGTTTCCTTAATCAGGAATATTAAATAGATATTATGAGACTATCACTGCTTTTGAGATATATATCAATCTGGTCATATGAGCCAGGATTTACTTCTTAGAAGAAATTGTATTCGTTTCTAATGAAAGCTTAAGAAGGATAGTATAATTAAAAGGATATAAAATGAACTAAATTATTTTTTTAAATGACATAAAACTTAAATATTTAAACTATACATTAAGTAAAGGATATTTTAATAATTAATAAACCTAAAGAAAATTTTATATGCTAGAGATAAAAGATATACTATCAGTACTACCTAACATTGTCTGAATTCACTGAAAAACGCTTTATGTCTTGTTGCTCAACCAGAGGCCAAACCCTGGCTCCCTCTTGAAAGCATCCTTAACTCAGCACTTTAGGAATTTCTCCAGACTCTACCTCCCAGTGGATCTTCCAGCCACTCTTGTCCTGTTTTGGTAAAAGTTGGAAAGCTGTCGTTTCTCCGGGTCTGCCACCTTTTACCTAGCTTCATCCTTCAGATTAGCACTTCAGTTCTCTGTTAGGTTCTTGGTAGGTTTTGCCCTGGACTAGTTTCCTAATCTCCCTGTGGCCTTACTCTGCAGATTTTAGGGAACAGAGGAGATGTGTTCCCTCCTTGTTCTTCCCATGTGTTACCCCTAAAGCTCCAGCTCATTTGGAAAAGGGACTTCAGACAGAAATGTAAAGGCCTTGAATAACTGAACACCTACATACCCAGGGGATTAACACCCACTTTGAGATCTTTACTGTCAAGGGTAAGCCCAGAGACAAGGCTGGTGAGGAGGAGCTAAACCACTCTAGAGAAGAAACCACATGAAAAGTGGTTCCTCATAGGCCTTCTCTGGCCCAGACTTCTGACCATGAACCAGAGTTCAGCCTGTCACTTGGACCAGCCATCCCTCAGTCTACCAGTTTGGTTGTGGGTGTTGATCAATGGACAAGGAACTGCTCCCTCCAGAGGACTTCCTGTTCAAACACATTTTTCCCCCTCAAACCTAGTGCATGATTTGCCTCCAACTTTGGTGCATTTCATTTCAACCATAGCCTCATAATCTGCAGCTCTGGCTCAGATACCTGATAACCCAATGCTTACCATCCACACTAAAGGCAACGTTTCCAGGAATAACTTCCTGGATTGAAGATATCTCTCAGCATTTTCACAAGATAACCAAGCATTATTATGATTCACGTCAAATTAATTTGAAAATCAATCCAAATGATTGGTCCCTGTAAAAAGAGATCCCTTCCCAAAAGGAAAATGTCCTTTCTTTGACTATGCATGAGACCAACAATGAGTTTCAGAGGCATCCAATATCAAAGAGACTTTTCTTCCAAATGTTCAGGTTTTCTTCCAACCGTTTCCTCATGTCAAAATCTGGCTAAATTTTAAAAATCACCAAGGATGAAAACCAATGTTTCTATTATAAATATTTTATCAACAAAGCCATTGATAAACCAACCAGAACTACATTAAGATGCTTCACAGCTTATTGTTTAAAACACAGCATCCTCAAGAATGTTTCTACCCATTCAAATTGAATGTTGAATCTAATGACAAAGCAAGTCTCCAAACACACTGATAAAGTAACACTGGCTAATCTTTTAAACTAGTTGTTAATATCCAACCATCCTTTCCAAGCCAGACATAGTTGTTAATTAATTGAAAAGAGATGGACTCACAGCCCAGCTGAGGACTTCTCTCATAAGGTTGGGGAAATGGAGTTCACTAGAATGTCAAATCCACTATCCATCACTTCTTACGGAAGAGGGTGATTTAGTGTCAGAGAGGGAATGAGGTGACAGGTAATATGAAATACCAGAGGTACATGGGGAAACAGCTCCCACAAATCTACATGACCTTCGATGCCAAAATGGCATATAGAGATGCAAGACTCCAAGAAATTATCTCCTTTCTCTAATCTCAGGTTGTAATTATGTCAAGAACAGGAAATTACATTCCCAGATCGAACATAACCTTTATGATATCCATAAGTAAAATATTTCAATCACAAAGTTAAAAAAAACATTCTTTAAGAATTCTGAAATTGCAGTATGATAGACAATTAAAACAGTATCCTTTTTATTTCCACTCACACAATGGATAGACATTGATAAAAGAGAAATCTATTACCATGCCATCTTACTCCGGCCAAATAAATTCTGTTCTCAGGGCTCCCTCCCTCTGAATGCCTCACTGTCTAGAAAGTGCTTCTTCTGCCCCCAAAGCCTTACTCATTACTAACCAATTGCAGAAGTTATAATGACGGCAAGCAAAAAATCAAGACTTCAAAAGAGAAATCCATGAATTTCCAGTCAAGTCAGTTCTCCAAAGACAAGGACAGACAAATGTTCGACAAGCACATGCGATCATTTTCAGGTTTACTAATAAATACACATTAAAAAGAATAAAGTACCATTCAGCATACACTAAATTAAAAAAAAATAATAAAAATTCTCAATGTTATCAATGTGGATTAACAGAAATATATTGCTAATAATTATGTATCATCTAGATTGTACTCTTTTGGAACCCAACACAGTAATATATACCCAGAATCCTAAAAGTGTTCTTGCGGGTTGACCCAGTTATTATAGAACTTATCCTTAAAAAAACCTCTTTAGCATAAACATAATATGGATATGAATATGAAAATTTAAAAACACTAAAAGTATGGGAATGTTTAAGTAAATGATGGTGCTTCAGTTCAGTAGGATATCATAAAGCCATTAAAAATTATAAATATACACTATAAAGACAACATGAGAAATGTTTATCATACACTATTAAGTGAAAATAAACATTAAGTTATATGCTCACTATGATTATAATTGATGAAGTATACATGGAGAGGGACCAAGAAAGGAGAAATACTTTTAAATGTAATCAAACTGAACTAAAGCACCAGCATACTGTAGAACCGTCCATGGTCAGCTTGTGAGCCAGCGGCTACATGCCTCCTGCACACTTGCTTGATTATTCTGGTTCTTACTGAGATCCTCCTTCTTTACACCTCTATGGCACCTTGTTGTTTTAAACTTAACCCTGAGCTCTGAATAGTATTTGCCTTGTGTTATTTCCCTTCTTTTTCATGTATGTTCTGTCTCCTCACCCATGTGGTGAACTGCAAAGGAGTATTATGTAGTTTACATTTTTTACCCCTTCCCAGACTTTGCACAGTGATGGCTGTGTGGTGGGTAAATGACAAGTGTGTGCTATCTACAACAGCTGACAAATTCTCTTATTTATCTTTAAAACACACACAGCATCGCACTTGTTACAATATCTAATTAGAAAATTACTTAATTATTCAGAGAGGTATTGAGCAACAGCCAAATGAAAACCTGTTAACAGGGCTGGGTCCACAATGGGTACTTAGTAAGAACCGAGGGAAACTGAGTAGAACAAAAGGAAAAAAGGAACAAAAGGAAAAATTATTTAATTTTGGGAAATTAAATAATGTGTTTCCACGAGACATGAATTTAGAATGATAATTAAATAGCTTTAATTCTTAAATAGGCAATGCTTTATACATGATAAGAAGTCGACAAACCAGGTTACTAAGAAACTGACTTTGAGGTACATTTTTAATCTAGAATGCACAAATTCTTAACATAATAAGTCCTTTAATGAAACATGTTCAATTTTTCTGTAACTTTATTTTATAGTAGAAGGGGAAATCTTCTAGATGTTAATATACTCACCTGCAAAGTTAATTATATGCTGAGGAACCCCCAGTTCACAGAGGTCTCATTAGTTCCAGAGGTTTTCTTTACCTACAGCTGCCAGGATCCACCTAGCCACTGTATTCTTTCTAGTCAAGGTCAACAGTTTAGGATTGATAGAAATCACACTCTGCCCACAATATGTTTATTTTAATGGCCACCCACTCTTTTGAGGGTGAGGGCCAAGCTGGATAAGCATGGTCTACAACAAAACCTGGTCTGGTCTAGCCTCACCTTCTTCTTTAGTTTCTGTCCACTCCCCCATTATCCTTCCCACCCACCCAGAAATCAACAAGGACTTTCTTTCAGTTCCTTAAGCGCTGTGTTGACTCATCTGCAGTCCTTTAAGTATGTTGTTCCCTCTGCTTAAAACGCTCTTCCACACTTTTCTTCCTTTGCCCAGATCATTCCTGTTCTTCCTTAGCTCTCATTTCAAGAATTCTTCTCTAGGCCTCTCTCTCTCTCACAGTTAAGGTTCACGGTTCCTCTTACTTCTGTAATACGGTTTTGATTTTTGGCTTTTGTCTTTATCTCCCCACTCACTAGTAAATTCCTTGAGGACAGGTACACTCTTGTCTATTACTATTACTTCCAGTGCTGAATATTAGAATTCTGATATTAGAATAAATTCTGAATATTAGAATAACCCATGGATAAGGGCTCTGAAATAGGTAAGCACCTGTCATTTCAAAGACAGATGTTACAGGGGAAGACAGCATGGGTATTTGCTAATAACGTCCAGGAAATAAAGAAGCATTTGCTTTAAAAAGAGGCATAGCTCAATCTTTGAAGAAATACTTGATGAATGCTTGGGTCCCTCCCCACGCACTTTAGGTTTGCTCAGCAACTTTATTTTTTATCCAAGATGGTATAAAGCCAAGCACAGAAAGTCCACATCCACTAAAAACTGCTCAAATGCTTCACATAAAACTTAATAACCTAGAAACAGTTTATAATTGTGGCCATCCCCTCAGGTTCCATCAAAGCCTCTACAGAGGGCATCAAATTTGTGAGCTGAACAGCCTCGATTTTATGTCTACAAACATGATTCCCTTTTGAAGGTGAAGATGTTACAAATTCTTTGTACCCAACACTTGTGAAGATAAGAGCAATAGAAGAAAACTTGCCACCTCCCACTTTGACCTGTCTACAATGGTACTACTCAATACACAACACATCCCAAAGACATGGGAGTCAGTGTGACAGGTTTTGTGTGCATGTGATTGGGAAGGGAAAGAATGTGAGCGGCAACTTCAGAAATTAAGACAAATAGCTACAGGAGGTAAATGTCTAAAAGTAAATTTCTGAACTGCCAAGCTTTTGTATCAGTTCACTAACCATCCATCAAGAGCTTCCTATAAGACAGGCTTTGTGCCGTGCCCTTGAGATCCTGTGATCCATAAATAGCATAGAGGTAGTGAACTTGATCTTAAACCTTCTTAACTCAGACAACTGACAAATTGCTATGTTCATAGCTAGCAACCTAGAAATGCTTGCCTGTATGTTTTTCCTTCCTGGTAGCAAAGCACATCTCATTTGGCAATCTCTCCGCTATGAGTGAGGCAGCCTTCGATCGAAGACAAAAGCCCAGAATGCAAAATTTCACCAAATCTAACATCACAAAGTTCATCATTTAAGAGTAGATTTGTTAGACAAGGAGTTAGTTCCCAGAAAATTCATAACAAAATTGTTTAAATCCGTTTTCTTAAAAAATTATCTTTATGTCTATCAGTATATGCAAGACTTACTCTTGAAGTATTTATTTAAAACAGAATTTTATACTGTATAACATAGCAGCATAAAAATAGCCACATGCAGTGTTCACAAACTTCCTTTGTCCCATAATTTCTCATCCCCTCTCCTCTTTCCTCAGTTAGAAGAATTACATTTTGTGGACTCAGAGGTTAATTCTGCTCTATGATAACAAATGGTAAGAAACTACGGGGAGACTGGGGAGTAAAAAGATTTTAACTGGATCAGGTAAGGGAGTACTGCAGGATGTGAGGAAAGTGGAAAAAGAAGGAGAAAATGATTTTACAAGTGCAGCTGTGGGTTATGTGTTTCCCTCTCCCCCTTTAAAGCCCTTCAATAGGCCTGAATCATTCTCACTTGTTTTGGTGATTCAACTGGGCACCTGACCACACCCACATGCAGAGGGAAAGGCTCTGGAGAAGTGTTTCAAACTGATACAACCAATGTAAAGAGTTCAGAGAAAAGGAAAAATGGAGAGAGCGGGAAGCAGACTTGCTTATATGCAAGAGGAAAGACCAGAAGATCAGACGGGAGGGAAGGGCATGACAGGTATATGGTCGCAGAGAGCTTGCCCTTGACTGAAACTCTGGTGCGTTACAAGAGGTACATCACAAACAGGTACGAAAATGAGAATCGGCGTGAACCATCTGTGCCTGAAGGATTGGGACTGAGCTGAGGGGGACACATGCTTCGTGGCTGCCCTGCACCCTGTGGGGCAGCTGGGCCTCTGTCAACAGGATGCCAGTTCATTTGGGGCCATCAGGAGCTCCATGGGCAGGTCTTTCCCCTCCTCCCACAGTAAGCACCACAGACTTGTCAGAACCAAGGAGAACAGGCCACACCCTGCACAGACCATAGAGAAAAGCAGATTCCCCTAAAAGGTCTGATGTAAAAGTAATCTAGAACACAGTGGCAGAGGGAAGAACAATTTTTTTCTATAAACCTGAGCAAAAGACTTTAGGATATTTCTTCACACTGCCTACCTGGTAAAGTTAACAAAGGTCAAAAAGTTAAATTTTCCAAGAGAACATAGGTGCACAATAAAATAGACTCCCCTTATCCAAAGGGTGTATGAAACTGCGGGTTATATGGAACCCTAAATCTACTATGCTTTTCCTATACATACACACCTGCAAAAATCATTTTTGAGTGATCAAAATGCATTGTATCGCTCAATCATGGTGGTGATCACACAACTGAATACATTTGTCAAAACTTTTTGAGCTCAATACCTAAAAATAAGTAATTTTACTGCATCTGACTCAATAAGCCTCACTTTTAAAAAATCAAGACTTGTTTTTAAAATCAGAAAAGAGAAGACACCTTTTCCTTTTCTTATCCCAACCTCCTCATTAACTTCTGTCGTGAACCATCTTCATACTGAAAAGAATCTCTCAGTATCAGCTTAATGACACATGGTTAAATCCTTTAAGTATTGAAAACAAGGTTAAGGCTGGCTCTAAAACTTTTCTTCTCCAAACAGAATTGGAGTAAATATTTGCACTGTTAATCTTCAACAACTCCAGAATTCACAAGGAGAATATTTACAGAACAAGACATTGAGAACACCAACAGAGATGTCAATATTCTTATTACACGTCCTACACTCATAATGACTTTCTCCCTTTAAAAAAAATAATCATCTAAAATTAAACTCCACCTATAACAGAAGGAAAGCCACCACTTAAACTAAATATATTGTCTATAAATCCACACCAGAAGTTCCAGTCACACTGAAATACTTGCCTATCCCCACAGTGGCTTTTATTTCCCTGCTCGTTGTGTTCTGGGCACAGGTCATGCCATCCTCCCCATCTCATCACCGCTGAGTCTTTTCTGCCCTTCAAGGTCCATCTTTTAACCCTGAAAAGTTCAAGACCCTTTCAAACATCCTCTGGACTGCAAGTGTGCTCTGTCTTTGGCCAAACTGCATATCCCTATGATTGCTAAATTCCTGCACTGTATGGGTACTGACATAATTAACCTACTGGATGGTAAGCTGATGGAGAAGGCAGCCTGTGTGTCAGTCATCCTCAAACCTCCCACTCCTAGCACAGTGTCTTGAAGTAACAGGTACCCAATAAACATTTGTTGAATGATTGAACACTAAATTTAGACTTTATTTGGTGAGATCACAGAAAATTTAGGCAATCACAAAAATGGCCCATTTAAAAATTTTACAGACTATTCTGTTTCAAGGTAATAGACTTACTCTAAACATAAGATACATCCTAGAGTATTTTAAAAGCATATCATATTTGTTTTAAACTATCAGGTAAAATGCATACAAATTCAACTGAAAGCATTCCCAAGGGCCAAAGCTAAAACACTTTGAGCAACAAAGTGCTAAGGGATTATAACTGAAAATATATATCTTTGAGTCCATACTGACACAAATATATGATTGAATAAATAAATGGGAGAGAACAGATGATCTGTCATACAGAAAAAATCTAAATAATTTATGTAGTTACACCATCCTCAAGAAGTATATATATATATATATATATATATATATATATATATATACACAAAAAGTGTTTTTAATATTAAAATTATTGTTTTTAAATGTGTACTTTTTAAATGCTTGTTTCAGTATAGCATTGATTTTCTTTACCTTAACTTTACAAATAAATAATGCAATGTATACTGAAAGCCACTGAAAAATGTATAACTTTACTTGTAGAAATTCTCTCTGTGGTCAGCATTATCTAAAATAAATTCCACTTGAGGTGACTGATTTTCTCTTTCATCTTTTCTACTTAAAATGAAGGAACACTATATTTTTCTTTAAAAAAAAACAAAACAGCTTTATGGTCTTAATTTTCACAACCATCCTTCCAAAATAAATTGGGAAGAAATTGATGCTGGTAAGACCTTGATCGTTTTCCATTGCTAAAAACATAAGCTTTTGTTTTCATCTTAATTATGTCCATGTTGGAGACAGTTTAGTAGAAAGAACTTGGATTGTTTCTGGTTTGGTTAGTTGTTTGGGGGATGGAAGATAAGAGCCTATTTGGAGGCCGTGCCAGTGAAGCCTTAGATTCTGCAGCCATGTCCACCCAGCGGACTGGTCTGGAACAAACCACAGCTCTGTGCCTCTGATTTCTCATTTATAAAATGAAAAGATTGTGATTCACAATCACTTATTTCCAAATTCATTCCAGCTATAGCAATTCTAGAGTCTGAGTGTGATTTCACATTTGCCTTTCAAATAAGTGTGGTGAGCCTGATTCCACAGTAACCCCCAGCCACTGCTCAAGTGCAGAGTCTTTAAAATTAATAAAAATGAAGATGGGAGTTTATGTGTCTCAGCAATAGGAACTGTGCTGCAGGAGATATAACTCAATGAGACCAGCATACCTAACACAACTTTGATTTCAAATTTGGTTTCTTATTCCCTTGATTCTGGGAACGGTCTCCAATATGCTAAAGAATGGCCTCTATTTGCACCACCCAAAGAAGCCAGCACTCAGATAGATTCAAAGAGAAAGAAAAGGATGAAGAGTAAAGTGTCACAGGTTTGTAAGAAAACAGAGGATTTTAGGAAAACTGTGGTTACAGCAACTTTAATATTATATTGCTGGAGAACTCGTCATGGCTGTCACAGAGCAGACACTGTGATATAGGACTTGAGGCCAGAGACCAGCTTTTCCATTTGAATAGGCACAGGTGAATAGTGAGGGTCAGCCCTTAAATGCATCATGCCACTTCCCTAGCATCCATCATTTTTATTACCTTAGTTATTTATATGTTTGACAAGAGAAGAGAAAGGAGAAAGATGTTCAAAAAGAAATATTCGAATTTTCACTCAGTGAATGTGTTCTCCTCAGTCCCTAGGTAGTGTCCCCACGGCCAGGCCAGCTTTACTGAAAGGTGTAACCTACGCAATCACACTGGGCCACACACTGTACAGGGCCCCCAGGGTTGACATAATGCTTTCTTGTTGCCATCTTGAACTTCTGCACAACTGTTTTTTAATAAAGAGCTCATCATTTTCCTTTGGGATTGTGTCCAGCAAATGATGTGGCTGCTCCTGACCACTGCCTTTTGAGAGATCTTCAAAAATATCTACCTATACTTCCTTTCCTTACATTAAGCAAAGACATTTTACTGGGCACCTACTGAATGTCAATGGATGAGTCATGGCATTCTCTATGCTTATTTAGGAACTGGAGGCCTGGTGCACAAAGTTCTTACACTCAGGAGGGTCCTTCAGCCTGGCCTGCACCCTCTTGAAGTCTGGGAGCCCTCGGGGGAATGTCTGACTAATAGCTTAGGCCCGCTCCCTGGGAAGCGGGCCTAAGCCATCAGTCAGACATCCTTAGTGCTGCCACAGAGGCAGGAGAGGTTCTTGCCACCACCGTTGTGCTTGCCAGCCAGGAGCCTGGCTTCTGGCTGAGCAGCACTCCCCCTGTGGGAGCGCACTGACCACCAGGGGACAACTCCTGCATTGAGCGTCTGAACCCTGGAGGTCAGTGTGTGTCATAGCAACTGGTTGTTCCACAGTTTGGTCAATTTACATATTAGCCTTTTATTATATAGGATGCTGAACATTACTGAAAAAAATTGCCTAACCAGGCAGCCTTGAGCCACCAAGATTCATGGTTTTCAATGCTCAACACTGTCCATATTTCCCAATCTCCTCTATCCCAACAACAGTTTTATTACCAGTTTCCTTAGAACCTTGTCACCTTCCCTCTCACCTTCAAGGGTAACCTCTACCTTTTTCTTCATGGAAATCCTAGAGACACCTCAGACTCTATATTACTCAAACAACCTCATCCTTGCCTTCCCATCCAAGCCTGTCCCTCATGCAAAATTGCATGTTTCGGTGACTGTCATCACTTTCCTTTCTATTTGAACTAACAAGAAACTTAGCAGTGATCCTTGACTTTCTCCATATAAAATTTATTTTCAAGTTTTACCATCTTAATATTTATTTCAATTTGTTCTCATTTGTTCATCCCCTTTGCCAGTGCATTAATTAGTACAGTGATTAACTATTAATTATTAATTACTAGGGGCCCGGTGCACAAAAATTTGTGCACTCGGGGTGGAGGGAGTCCCTCAGCCCGGCCTGTGCCCTCTCACAGTCTGGGACCCCTCAGTGGATGTCCTATGATGGCCCCAGTCTGCCAGGCGCCTTCTGTGTGTGTGTGTGTGTGTGTGTGTGTGTGTGATCACTGGGGACCTGCCCCCAGCCCCATCAGAGGCTCAGAGCAGTCCTCCTGTGTGTGTCTACCTGCTGGGGACCTGCCCCCAGGCACACCATGGAGGCTTGGAGCAGGCACCCCCTCTATGTTGATCTCTCAGACTCTTGCCCTCCCCTGCATGTTGTTCTCTATTTTGAGCTGTGACCAGGGCTGCGGGCGGCCTGCCTCCCAAGCTTGCCTACTGCCCATCTTCCTCCAGCCACCAGAAAGCAGGGAAAACCCTGCCTCATGGTCAGGCCAGCCTTTTCCTGCTCCCTGATCCTCGGAAGGGACCTGGGAAGCCGCCAAGCAGGCCGCCAACTCTTTCCCACTCACCCGTCCCCTGCTGCCTTCCTTTCCCACTTCCCGGTGCCGC
>PVJC01011861.1:0-40763 GCA_004026665.1 Murina feae | reverse complement strand
GCGCGCCTCCGTACCTCTGTACTTTGCTTCCGCTGCTGCTCTGAGTCTCAGACTCTTCTCTGGTTGTAGGATTTTCACTCAGCCAGCCGTCCTGCTGGTGCGAGTGGTGTCCGTGTGTTCTTTTCGCGGTTTTTCTGAAATAGTTGTTCACAGCTGCATATGCGGTGTCTACCCTATGCCGCCATCTTGTTTCTCCACCCACCCAAGGATATTTTTCCATTGAGTTTTAGAGAGAGTGGAAAGGAAGGTAGGATGGGGAAAGGGAGAGAGAGAGAGAAGAAAAGAGAGAGAGAGAGAAGAGAAAGAGAGAGATCATTAAGTAGTTGCCTCCTGAACATCACCCAGGGCTGGGAATAGAACCCTCGACCTTTTGATGGACAGGCTGGCACTCTAACCACTGAGAACACTGGCCAGAGCTGGATTTCTTTCTTTCTTTCTTTTTTTAAAAATATATTTTACTGATTTTTTACAGAGAGGAAAGGAGAGGGATAGAAAGCTAGAAACATCAATCAGCTACCTCTTGCACACCTCCTACTGGGGATGTGCCCATAACCAAGGTACATGCCCTTGACTGGAATCGAACCTGGGATCTTTCAGTGCGACGCTCTATCCACTGAGCCAAACCAGTTAGGGCCAGAGCTGGATTTCTTTATGTCACCTCTTCTCAAAGTTTGGTGTGTGTATGCTGGTACTTGATGTGAGGTGAGGAAGGCTGTGGCTATGGTGTTTTGTCCCTCTGCGTCCATTGACCCTTTCTCCACTTACTAGTATGGTGCCCGAGTTTTCCCCTGGAGGACCCCTCCTCCCACTCTCAGCACCTGGGTGGGATGGGAAGACTCTAGGTCCTGCTCCAAGGATAAGAATGCCCCTCATTTTGGTCAATCAGAGCATCGCACCCCTGGTCACAGGAAGCCAACAGCTGTTCTGTCAGCTGCTCTGAAATGCAGTTGGTCTGAAGAGGAAGAGTCAGGACATTTGAGTAGGCAGGAGAACAATGCTTCAGATTCCTCCCAAGTGTACCACTGGGCCAATGTCTGTTTTTCAGAACAGCTGACATTCTCCTGGACATGGCAGCTCCCAGCTAGACTCTATGCTAGCTCTATGAAGGCAGGGACTGTGTCCACCTGCATCCCAGGGCCAAGCTGGTCCATAATTGGTGCTTGACAAATGGCTGTTGAATGACCGAATGAGCTGTTACACACATTGATCTGATCATTCACTGAATCACAGCTTGACATAATAGCAGGAGTCCTAGCAATTTTTAGTCCGATCTCACCCATTTTTATAGAGGAAGAAACCAGAACAGGGGGCTTCCAGCGAGACCAGACTGAGAATTAGATTCCAGGCCCCAGCCCTGAGTCCTGGGCTCACTTTATGATACCAGAGCTTCTCAAGGGGGACAAGTGCCATGTTTCTTATTCTGAAGATGATTTTAGCATGAAATGACACTTAATCCATAGAGTAAGTAAATTATTACCTGTTCCAGTCTTCTCGTTTCTTAATATTTTTATTGATTTTTAGAGAGAGAGGAAGGGAGAGGGGGAGAGAGAGAGAAACATGGCTGTGAGAGTGGAATATCGATCGGCTGTGCCCTGACGAGGAATTGAACCGGCAACCTTTTGGTGCGTAGGCGGATGCCCAGCTGACGAAACCACACTGGCCAGGGCTCCAGTCTTTTCCAAGCTTTCTGACCACATGGAGGATAAAGTCTTAGTTTGGAGCTATTAAACTGCTAACACCTTTCTCGCACTTGCTAATCTCTCTGTTTTTTTTTTTTTTTTAAATATATTTTATTGATTTTTTACGGAGAGGATGGGAGTAGGATAGAGAGTTAGAAACATCGATGAGAGAGAAATATCGATGAGAGAGAAATATCGATCAGCTGCCTCCTGCACACCCTCTACTGGGGATGTGCCCGCAACCCAGGTACATGCCCTTGACCAGAATCGAACCTGGGACCCTTCAGTCCACAGGCTGATGCTCTGTCCACTGAGCCAAACCAATTAGGGCTAATCTTCCTGTTTTTTAACAAAGGAGCTGCCTTTGGCTTAGAGCCTTCATAAGTAACAGGATTAATTTAAGGTTTTATGGAAATTTTCAAGCATACTTCAAAAAACCCCCAAAATAACATTATTAACCTCCCATGTACCTATCGCCCAGCTTCTTTAACTACTATCAGTATTTTATCAAGCTTGTTTTACGCAGCCACCCCCATCACACACCCGATCTGTAGTCAAGGGACATCCAAAAAGCAACCAATGAATGCATGAATAAGTGGAACAACAAATCGATGCCCCCCACCCCTCAAAATTCAATAAAAATAAATGTAGTAGTTCCAAAGTTAGAATCATAGAACAAGGTATACTCATAGAAATAGCTTTTAGCATCAACCTTTCCCCTCTCACTAAGGTAACCATTTCTATTAATTTTTGGTTTGCCTTTCAATTGGTTCACTTTGAAAATATAAGCAAATACATACACATATTTTTAGTTCTCTCTCCTGCACTCTGAACATTGTTCTAGAACCTGGTTCTTGTGGCTTGTTTTTCACTTGCTATGTCCTGTGATAGCATCCCATAGACATTCTTCCTGTTCCTTGTTGCATTTAGAACTTAGTAGCTCCTTTGCTTAGCACTGTGTCCATTCTTTTCTCTTTCTGACAAGTTTATCGGCCAAGGTCCTGGCAGGAAACAGATGGCATTTTCAAAATGGGGAGCCTGACAATTCGATCAAGGGGCTGTTTACGCAGACATGGCCCCACGTGGGTAAGGCCGGGGAAGGGTGCAGTCCCGGGGGCCAGTGCTGTAAGGGGCCTGAGGGGCACGGAAGCTGTGGTACTAGAGCCAGAGAGGGGCCTGGGGAGTAAATACTCCAACCTCGTTCTTCTTCCCCCTCTTCCCAATCTCCTATTGATGCGCCCACTGCCAATCCCAATGGAAGCAGAGGCCACAGGGTCTCTTGGACACAGGCTGAAGGTCAGCCCTGGTGCCCAGAGCTCATGGGGAGGGTGGAGAGTGAATCCCAGAGGCCAACAAGACACACTGGCACGGCAAGGGATGTTCTTTTTCATGTACTAGTGACCTATGTTTTCCTTTAAATTAAATGTACTTACGTTTTAGCCCAGCCCTTATAGCTGCATGGGTTGAGTGTTGTCCCATGCACCACCAGGTCACCAGCCCTGGTAGTGGGCTGGATCTCCAGTAGGGGTGTGTGGGAGGCAGATCATCTATCTCATCCATGTTTCTATCTCTTCCTCTCCCTTCCTCTTTCTGAAAAATCAAGAAAAAATATTTTAAAAACTGTATTTATGTCTTAAAAAATAAGTTTACACAGTACTAGGGATATGAGGATATGAGGATATGACAAAACAGAGAGGGTGGTGTGAAATGAGTGAGGCCTGGGAGGCCCCCGAATAGGAACACACTGCTGCCTTGTCCTTAGGTAATGGGCTCTCCTGCCGGCCCTCTGGACCCGTGAGAGTTGCTAAGAACCATTAGGCAAATGATTTAATTGGAAAGAGCAGGAGAGGCCCTGGCAAGTCACTGTGGGAAGGGGTTGGAGAGCCCCTGAAACAGAACCATCTCTCCTGGGGCACCTGTCCCCACCCAGACCACTGCCTTGGCCTCCCTCCCGGGGAGCACAGGGCCCTCTTTCTTAGTCCTTGGCCAGCGGAGCAGCCGAGGGAAGCTGGACACTGCCTGTCCTTGGGGCTGAAAGTCTGGGTTGGAAACTAGAGAATGACCCTAAGGGGTGGAAAGATCCTAGGCCTGTATTCCATCCAGGGTGAGGTTATGACCTCCAGATGCTCCCCTTTCTCTCCGAGGACCCAGGACCTGGGAGGCAGGAAGCTGTGCGACTGGGAGGTGAGTGGAATAAAGGAGACGGTTTTAGCAGGAGGCATCCCTTCTGCCTTTCCTTGCCTCCATCTCTCGAGCTACCGGCTCACTGAGCTGAGTGACTGAGCCTCTCCCCTGGGCTGGGCCCTGTGCAAACACTAGGGACACAAGGGAGACAGGTGCCACTTCTCCCCGCAGGACACTCCCAGTGCAGTGAAGATAGATGAGAAGACAGGGCGGGGCCGCCAGGGCAGGTACCTAATCCAGAGCTGGAGCCAGAGAAGCTTTCCAAAGGAAGTGATGTCTGGGCTGAGAAAGAAAGGATGGCAGGAGAGAGCAGTTTAAATCCCCAGGGGAACTGCTTCAGGCAGGGAAAACAAAGGTAACGGGAGCATACCCGACTGGACTGGTGTGGTTCAGTGGTTGAGCATCGACGCTGAACCAAGGGTCACGGTCTATTCCCAGTCAGGACACATGTCAGAGCTGTGGGCTCAATCTCCAGTGTGGGGTGTGCAGGAGGCAGCCAATCAATGATTCTCTCTCCTCATGGAGGTTTCTATCTGCTCTCCCTCTTCATTTCTCTCTGAAATCAATAAAAAAATATTTTTTAAAAACCAAGGTAACGGGAAGGTCAAGAGATTCTGGTCTGACAGAGCAATTACAAGTGGGTCAGGTTAATAGAATGTGTTGGTGGAGGGAGGGGAGGCAAGGGATTCGGGGGTGGGGTGGGGTAGGGGTGAGGTGAGGAGGCTGGAGGGGTTGGCAGAGGCCAGGCTATGCAGGGACTCCTAAGCCACCTTAAGGAGCTTGGAGGGTATGAGGCTAAGGAACCAGAGGTGGTTGCCTGTGGGCCTAGCAGTTTTCAGAGTTGGAAAAACCCTTCAAGACATGGACCCACAACCCGTGGTGCCCAGGATGTGGAGAGCAGTTTCAGACATCAACATGGCTCCAGTCCCCAAATGTCTATGAGTGGCTCCCCTCCCTCTGTCCTTGACCCCATGTCTGTGAAAGGCACCGGCCTCAGGCCTGAGAGCTCAGGTGGGCAGGAGGGAGGAGGCCCATTGCCGGCTCCTGCTGGCCCCTCCACCGGCCCTGGCTCTGTTCCTGCTGTCTTCCTGCCATCCGTTCCCTCAGCGTCTGCCTCCTCTGTTCCTCCTGCTCCACGTGAACAGTTCCTGCTCTTGCCCTCCTGGGCCTGCCTTCCGAATCTCGCTTTCTCTGCAGTGTTGCTCCTGATCCGTGAACAGTTCCTGCTCTTGCCCTCCTGGGCCTGCCTTCCGAATCTCGCTTTCTCTGCAGTGTTGCTCCTGATCCATCTTGCTTTGGTGGTTTCCTTGTGCCCAGTCTCTCTTTTCCTTACACTCTATATCTGCTTCTCCGTTAGGAAAGCATAGACTGACAAGTGATCATATCTCACTAGAGGCCTGAGCTCGAAGTAGAGACCAGGGTGAGCCATACAGACATACATACAAAAGCATAAACAGTGGTAGCCTGAATTCATGCACCAGTGGGGTCCCTCGGCCTGGCCTGTGTGATCAGGCTGAAACTGACTCTCGGACATCCCCCGAGGGGTCCCGGGTTGTGAGAGGGTGTGGGCCAGGTCAAGAGACCCCACCGGTGCATAAATGAGGCCAAGGGGGGACGAGAGAGGTTGGCCAGCTGGGGAGGGACCACAGAAAGGCTCTAGGGCATGTCCAGCCTGTCTCACTCAGTCCTAATTGGCTGGACCCCAGCGGCAAGCTCACCTACCAGTCAGAGTGTCTGTCCCCTGGTGGTCAGTGCACGGCATAGTGACTGGTTGACTGTCTGCCCCCAGTGTTCAGTGCATGTCATAGCTAGCGGTTGAGTGGCCTTAGCATATCATTTGCATATTATGCCTTGATTGGTTGCATGAACGAACAGACGACTGGACACTTAGCATATTAGGCTTTTATTATATAGGACAAGAAATTCAATAGAGAAGTATAAAGAAATAACTATAAAGGTCCTCACTCTGTTTCCAATCCACCCCACCCACTCTCCAAGAGCTACCACTGTTTATGCTTTTGTATGTATGGCTCACCCTGGTCTCTACTTTGAGCTGTGTGTGTGTGTGTGTGTGTGTGTGTGTAGATCTGACTGGGTCTCAGTCCCTCTGCCTTCATGTCTTTCTGTTTCTCTGTGTCCCTTTCTCCCGCCTCTCTCTCAATGTCTCTCTATCTCTTTCCCTTTCTCTCTCTGTCTCTGCCTCTCACCCACTTCCTCTATCTCATCCCTGTCTAATTCTATTTCTGTCTCTTGTCAAAATACAGTTCTCTAGAGGTTAAAACCACACCCTGGCCGGGTAGCTCAGTTGGTTACAGCATCACCCTGGTATACCAAGGTTTCAGGTTCAATCCCTGGTCAGGGCACATACAAGAATGAACCAATGAATGCATAAGTAAGCAGAATAACAAATCCATGTTTTTCTCATTCTCCCTTCTTCTCTCTCTCAAATCAATTGAAAAAATATTTAAAGTTAAAATCATAACTCTTATACAAATAAAACATGAGTGCATGTCAGTCAGTGATTTCTTTACACCATGAGGTACTGAGTAGAATGTAAAACTGATTCAGAGAAGTCAAAGAGAGATCCTATATAATAGGGTGCCCCCCCACACGTATATACACACCTTGAATAACTATAAAGACAGTGTTTATGAAAATACCTTTCATTTTCAAAATTAAGCTCTGAGCTGTTAAAGTGTACATTTTTGGGGACATGCTGCAAAGCGGCTGAAAGAACGTTGGGGAAAGACCGAAAGATCAAATGCAAACCTGGTGAATGTCCTACACGACATTACAACTGACCTCTGCGGTTCTTCTTCAACTGGACAGAAACCTAAGAGTTAATGTGTACCAGTAACTTCAGCTTCAGTTCCCTAATCAATAGCAAGCAGGAAGTCAAACAGGAATAAGAATGCATCCCTAGAGAAGAAGCTAACCCTCAGAGGGGCCTGTAGGTCAGGCTCCAGGCTGACGTCGGAGGACACACAGACAACGTTTGTCCGATTGCTAAGACCTGGGAACGTTTTCTCCACATCTGATTCTGTGTCTGTTTCTTCCTTTCGGGATCTCCTCGCCTGTCTCTCTCTTGACCATGCCAGGCTCTGGCCGTGTCTCTGTCTTGATTTGATAAATGCACTTTAGTACCTTTTCCTGGTAGTCAACCGTGTGCCAGGACCTGGGCTCGGAGCTATGGGAAAAAGACAGCCTGATCCAATGTGCCCTTGCCACTCTGTCTGCATTTCTTTCCAGAACTGAAAGGAATTCAGATGGAAATTCTGAGCCCTTGGAGGAGAGGAGTTGAGGGTGTGGGACGTGGCAGGGTGAGGGAGGGCCAGCAGCTGCCGTGGGTTGTCCTGAGCTCCCGGCTTCAGCTGGCTGGGGCGGAGGTGACTTCACACCACAAGAATGTCTGAATCTGGAGTGTAACTCAACTTAGAATGGGGCTGGGAAGCGGGCAGCCTCGTGGGGGAGGGGAAAAGTTGGAGATCTGTGTTGGGACCAGGGACCAACATGGGTGGCTGGCAATGATCTACTGTGGCCCCTGGGTATCCCTCTCTGTTCTTGGATTTCAGGAAAGAAAGTTTTCTTTTCCTATGTTGCAAGTGAAAGGGCAGAGCCTGGCCTCTAGAGGGATAGCAGGACAGGCTCAGGACTCCTAAGGCTCTGCTGGCAAACCTGAGGATCGGAGTCGGGAATCCAAGGGAGGGAGAGAAGCAGGAGACAGAGAGGAAGAGAGAGGAAACCCTGGATTTGAAGGCTTTAAGTTAAATGGCTTAATGGTTTGCAAGTGGTTATTAGCTGCAGAACCCCTTGTTTACACGAGAGAGACCACTATTGCTAATATAGCCAAACAGCTGCTTCTGAGGGCCCAAGGGGCCCTCTCATCTTGGTCCTTGGGAATTATTACCTAACCCAACACCCTTATCTTACAACTGAGCAAACGGAGGCTCAGAGAGGGGAAGCAATTTGCCCAAGTCATTTGTGGGGTGGGTGTGGAGCCCAGGTCTCAGCCAGTGTTCTTTTCAAAAGGATGGGGAGAACAGAAAGAACAGGTTCCAAGCAGAAAGGATAGAGAGAAGAGAAATGAGAAGATGGAGGAGGAGAGGAAAGATTAGGAGAGAGAAGGAAGCAAGGGACCGTGTCTCAAGGGGCTGTGCGTCTTTCAAGTTATCTAAACTGGGAGATTTCAGAAGAGTACAGAAGAGCAGGGTCAGTGCCTTTAAAGAAAGATGAATCCAACCCCTGTCAGTAAAGGTACCAAAATGGCGGCTCGAGGAGAGATTTCCCCAGCAGCTGGGTTTTGTGTAGAGAAGGGACCCAAGTCTCAGGGTGGGCACACACTCCCCAGCTTGGCACAGGCCCCATGAGTCCTGGTGTATCACCTTCTGTCACCTGCCTGCCCCTGAAGACGCTGAGTTTGCCTCCCTGGGAACCCTGGTCTCTCCTCCAGGATGTACCAGGCTGGTGGTACAACCCCTTCCTTTTGCCTGGGGAGGAAGCAGGGACTGCTGGCTGCTGGCCAGGCTGAGCAGACTGCATGCTCCCAAGGAGAGGGCCTCACATCCTCCGGGACTCCCACTTGGTTCCTTCCCCTTTTCATGGTGCCCGAGATGGTTTGCAAGTCAGTGATACTTCGTGTCCTTGAACAGATTGCCCTCTCTCTCCAGGGCTTGTTTTGTTTCACTAGTAAAGCTAGTGGCCTGAACATAACTTGGTGCATTAAAAAAAAAAAGTCATTTTTTAAATATATATTTTATTGATTTTTTACAGAAAGGAAGGGAGAGAGATGGAGAGTTAGAAGCATCGATCAGCTGCCTCCTGCACGCCTCCCACTGGGGATGTGCCCGCAACCAAGGTACATGCCCTTGACCGGAATCAAACCTGGGACCCTTGAATCCTCAGGCCAATGCTCTAGCCACTGAGCCAAACCGGTTAGGGCAAAAAAGTCATTTTTTAAAGTAGTAAAACTATTGTAATAAACAAAATCTTGCCCAGCAGGTGTGGCTCAGGGGTTGAGCATCAACCTATGAACCAGGAGGCCACAGTTTGATTTCCGGTCAGGTCACATGCCCAGGTTGTGGGTGTGATCCCCAGTAGGGGCCTTGTAGTAGGCGGTCAATCAATGATTCCCTCATCATTGATGTTTCTATCTCTCCTTCTCCCTTCTTTTCTGAAATCAATAAAAATATATATTTAAAAACATTAAAGTAAAAGTAACGAAAACTTCAGCAAAGCCCAGTATGTCAGACAGATAAATGTAGTTCTGCTGTGGTTGAAGGAGGGGTGGGCGGGAGGCCTGGAGACTGCCCTCTTGGCCTCCCTGCTGCCCCTCAGGGCTCCTGCAAGGAACTCCTGGAACTCAAGAGGGCCGCCTGCAAACCACTGACATGGAGAATCTCAAAGATTCATTACAAGAAGCTCCTGTCTTCATTCCCTCATCATGGATGTTTTTGTCTCTCTCCTTCTCCCTTCCTCTCTGAAATAAAAAATATCCTATATAATATAATAAAAGCCTAATATGCTAAGTGTCTGACCGTTCAACTATTCGACCAGTTGCTATGATGCACACTGACCACCAGGGGGCAGACACTCTGATCAGTATATTAGCTTGCTGTTGGGGTCTGGCCAATAGGGACTGGGTGAGAAGTCCCAGACACACCCTGGAGACTTCTCGTGGTCCCTCCTTGGCCTGATGGTACACTGGTGGGGTCCCTCAGCCTGGCCTGTGCCTTCTCACAATCTGGAACCTCTCAGGGGATGTTAGAGAGCCAGTTTTGGCCCTATCCCGGCAGGGCAGGCTGAGAGAGAGAGAGAGAGAATATATATATATATATATATATATATATATATATATATATATATGCATTGAGGCCTGGCTTGTCTAGGAAACGGTACAGAAAAAGACTTGGGTTGGAGAAGGAGGTAGGGGCTCAGCTGCTTAATCTCTTCTCATTCCCCACCTACCCCAGCCCTGGGCCTGGAGAAGACCAATGGACTGTCCAGGCTGCCTTCCAGATCGGCTAAGTCACAGCGCCAGCTGCCACGTTGCTGGACTGGCAAGCTGTCATGATTTCTGGTTCCACAGCTGCTAAAACTGAAGAGAGGTTGGTTTGTGGGCCACGTCAGGGGACATGTAAGAGCTGCCACATCGTAGGGGTGGATTATTGGGCTTTCCCCTCCTTCAGAAAAGATATCCAGGCCTGTGGGGTTTCAGAGGAAAATTGGTGCCTGCGTGTGAGTGTTCCCTGGACCAGGACCAGCAGCTGCAATATTACAGAGCCAGGATCAGAGGAGACAGAACCAATCCATCGCTGAGCTCCTTCAACCCTGCCCAGGGCTGGGAGAGACAGCTCAGGCTAGGCCAGAGGGAGCCCTGCACCCTCTGCCAAGCCCAGAGAAAGGCTAAAGAGCTACGAAGCCTGCAATATAAACCTTCAACATTTAGGAGTGTGTTTCCACACTAATAGCCAAAGAACTCATTATCTTGGGTCAAATCTCAGCTCTGCCACTAACATCCCAGGTAACCCAGGACAAGTCACTTCACCTTCCTGGACAAGGGAGTTGGATCAAATAAACATTTCCCAAAGAGCTTTTCACGGAATGCAGGTTATGTAGGGTGCATGCAGAAGCTCATAAGTGGAGGGTCTGTAGCAGTTAAATGGGGTTAATCAAGTCTCTTTTCTACAGAACTTTTCAGAGCTTTGAATGTTTTAATATCCCTCAGGAATATATTAGGATATCCGTGAGGAAGGTGATGAACGCCACATTAACCAGATTCGCTTGAACCTAGGGTCCCCCTTTTTTTCTGAGGACTCACATTTGTGGAATACACTTTGAGAAACAAACATCCAGTGATTTAATGATCTAATAAGATAGCTAACATTGATAAATTATGTCATAATATGCAACAGTAAGTCAAATTATACACGTGATCTCATTTAATCCTCTCAAGAGCCTAAAGTGAAAAGTTACACTTTCCACTTGAGGAACTGAGGCTGGAGGTTCAATGAGATGCCCCAAGTTTTCCAGAATTAAGTAACTTGCTGCAGGACCCATTCTCAGAAATCAGATCCCAAAGCCTTTAAACGTTGGTCTTGCGTTTACTGATTCTCTAAAACGCATGCTCACTTGAATTTCACACTGACTTTATACCCAGGAGGTTCAGGTATGATAATCATACTCAGATTACAGATAAGGAAACAGGTGGAAGGGAGAGGTGAGCTAACTGAGGCTCCGCAGCAGCACAGGCTGTTTTTCTCCCTCCTGCACCCCAACAACAGACTATAGGCAGGGTCTATGGGCACAGACCCTACTGAGGGCAGAACTGAACTCAGAACTCAAACCAAAGCATCGCTTTGGGTAGGTTTGTGTCAACACGAGAAAGAGTGACCAACACATTATAAGCCATTCGCCACCTCAGTGAAGAAGGGGGCTCTGTGAGAAGATGCCTTGGCACACTCTCACTGGAACCTGGATGGAGGAAGCTAATACAGTGGGTAGAGTCTTGGACCAAATGCTGAGTTTGGACTTTCCATTTCTGCTCCACATGGGCCAGCGGGGTGACCTTGGGCAAGTTCCCCAGGGACACTGTTGACTCAAGCCCAAAAGGCACTCGGTGAATCCTGACTTTTCCACCTTGTGGACTAACTGTGCCATTCAATAAGATTGTGGGTCTAAACGTTCTTTGTGAACTGTAACAAGCTGAGGGCACAATCTGAAGCTACTCAATGGGAGAACTGCAAGTGGGAGGGAACTGCAGTGAAACTTCATCCTCCTCTCTATCTGGCCTTGTCCTGGTCAGTGGCCACTCTGCCCAGGGGACCAATGGCCAGAAGACAATGAGGTCTTTGTGCCCTTCAGCCAATGGGAGGGCTCTCCTGGGGAAAGATACAGTAATAAGACAGCAGGCCGAGCCAGTCTCTGTACCCCAGCCTTCTTAGCTTGGCAGCCTTGACTTTGAGCCAGACATACAAAGGGTACATTTCAGAGTTTTGATACATAATCGTCAGCCTAAAGGGACCAGCCAGTCCGGTCCCTGCCTCCACAGGTTAGGGGCAGTTAGAGCTGGAGCTGGGAGACCAGGGCTCCAGGCCGCTGTCCACACTAGGACTAGCTGACCTTGGCCTCTGAGATCCTCAACTTTCCCAGCTGTACAAAGAAGGTGTACAACTGCGTAGGGCCCAAGGGCCCTATCAGCTCTAAGCTTTGAGAGAATAGAAATTCAGCCTGGATTGCAGGATAGGTAGGATTGGGGCAGATGGGGAAGAGAGGCAGCCTCACCAAGACTGTGGCAGAAGCAGAGGTATGTACAGAGGAGAAAGGAGCGGGGAGAGAGAAAGAGAGAGAGAGAGAGAGAGAGAGAGAGAGAGAGAGAGAGAGAGAGAGAGAGAGAGAGAGAGAGAGAGAGAGAGAGAGAGATTGAGAAGTTGAGCTACTTGTGTGGATTCCAGCTTCACCAATTCGGGACTTTGAGCAAGTTATTTAATTCTCTGAACCTCAGTATTCTCTTTAAAATGGGAATGGCACTCAGCTGGTGTGACTCGGTGGTTGAGCGTCAACCTATGAACCAGGAGGTCACAGTTTGATTCCCAGTCAGGATATATGCCCAGGTTGAGGGCTCGATCCTCGGTGTGAGACGTTCAGGGGGCAGCCGATTAATGATTCTCTCTCATCATTTATGTTTCTATCTCCCTTTCCCTTCCTCTCTGAAATCAATAAAAATATTTTAAAAATATTTTTAATGGGAATGGGAATTGTACCTACCTATGGTAGACCCAAAAAAGCCTCCCCCACCGCAAGATGTCCACATCCTAAATCCCTATAACCATAAATATATTACCTTAGATGGCAAAGGGAACTTTGCACATTAAGTTAAAGAATCTATTTTTTTTTTTAATCCTCACCCAAGGATATTTTTCCATTGATTTTTAGAGAGAGTGGGAGGGGGAGAGACACACAGAGAGAAACATCAATGTGAGAGAGACACACCAATTGGTTGCCTCTCAAGGGATTGAGCTTGCAAGCAAGGTACATGCCCTTGACCTGAATCAAACCTGGAACCCTTCAGTCTGCAGTGTGCGTGATGCTCTATCCACTGAGCCTAACTGGCTGGGGCAAGTTAAGGATTTTGAGATGGGAAGATTCTCCTAGATTATCCAGATGGGTCCCTGTACAAGAGTATAAGAGGGAGGCAAGAGGGTAAAGTGAACAAGGAAATGTGATGATGGACGCAGAGGCTGGAGTGACGTGATTAGAAATGGAGGAACTGGCCATGAACCAAGGAATAGAGGTGGCCTCTGAAAGCTAGAAAAGGCCAGGAAACCGATGGTCCCCTCAAGCCTCCTGAGAGAGCACAGTCTGCCAGCATCTTCATGTGCGGACGTCTGACCTCCGGAACGAAAGTAATAAATGTCCACTTTCAGTCACCACGTTTGTGGTAATTTATTATAGCAATAATGGGAAGCTAACATACTACCCAAGTTTACATATTAAGTGAAGATTAATTGAGATAATAAGTATACTGAGCTTTGCCCAGTGTCTGCTCAATAATATTGGATATTATTTCTCTTCCCAGCTTAGTCATAATTGTTTCAACAGGCTATCAAGTTCCCACATGCAATATTTTTTTTTTTTTTTTTTTTTACCTGTGAGGCCCACTCAGGATTTATGGCCTGGAGAGCTGCACCAATGAGCTCATGACAGTGTCTAATGCATGGCCTTAGGGGATGGTTCCTGGCACTGCTTTTATTTATTTAACTTTCTGCTTGGTTGCTTTCCTTTTTGCCAGAAGCCAAATCAACAGCCTCGCTGGTCTCTTTCCAAAGTTTAGATGTCTCGCTCCCTGTCCAGGTATTCCTGCTCTCACAGGGAAACTGGTGGCCCACCTGGCCCCAGTCCAGCTTCCAGAGACGGTCCATCAGGGGGTGCAGGTGACAGACTTGAGTCACCCAGCAGAAAGACAAGCGGTTCCCAGTGGGGTTGAGAACCTGCCTCTTAGCCAAGAGTGAGGAGACCTGGTGCTGCGCCCAGGGTGATTGGGGCCCCAGGTTCCCCATATCTACAATAGCGGTTCTAAGCCCCACCCTGACTCCCTTACTCCTGCTCTGCTGTTCACTGAGACAGTAGATGAGGAAGCACTTTGGAATGGCCAAAGGGTGTAAAAATGGTAGGACTAAAGAGGAAGGAGAAAAGGAAGAGGAGGGACAGGAGTCGCCATGTCCCTTCCCGGGTTAAAGTCGCCCATGCTTCAGAGGCTCCTGTTCCCCCAGGGGTGCTCTGACCCCAAGATGGAAACCTACCACGTTTTCCGTGGTACGTTTCCAAAGCACGTTTACCTGAGGGATCCTGGCCCAGGTGTCCCCACCGGGACCTGGAAGTGGTCCCCAGATGGGATCACTGTCCCAGAGCTTTAGCTCAGCCCCAACCAGCTTTCCAATTTCTGAACTAAAGGCCACCTCGGCACTCCAGCCACACACTAGGAATAGTTCCATCGGCTCATTTGCATCAGAATCATTATCTTCGTTTATGCAGAAAACACAAAGTTTCAGTTAATTTTAGTCTCCACGATGCCTGGAAGCTATAGCAACCAACCCTATAAAAATATACATCTGTTCAGATGGCAAAACTGATCTCTGAGGAATCCGCCAGCACCCTGTATGGGCAGCCGAGCAGAACATCACCAGCCCTGGCTTTGGACCAGGGAGGGGCCTTGGTGGTCACCCAGAGCAGATCCTTCCTGGGATTTCTGACTAGTCCCTTTGAGGACCTGGAAAAAGCCAGGGACCTCCTCTACAGAAAAACACACAGATGTCCAAAATTTCCATCCAATTTTTGTAGGTTTGAGGATCTCTGAAGACCAGCGTTCAGCATGATTCCAGGCTGGAGTCCTATCAGAAAACAATGGTCTTATTGATTTGAGCCGACCTTGTGTCGGCCACTGTTCTGGACACCGGAGCACTGCTGTGAGCAAGGCACGTGAAGCCCCTGCTCTCATGGAGCTCCCGTCTCTCGGGGAGAGTTCCTCATCGTGACAAATTCCAGGAAGGAGATAAAACAGCGTCAGGTGATGCACTATGCCAGTGAGAGAGGGAAGGAGGCTGATTTAAGTTGGGTGGTCAGGAAGGCCCTCTCTTAGATGACATCAGGACAGAGACCTGCAAGCTGAGGAAACTGTAGGTACAGGAAAGTCAGTTGGGAGAATGCTCTTGTTAGAGGTAAGAGCAAGTGCAAAGATCCTGGGGTGTGAGTAACGCCGGGGCTGCTGAGGAATTAAAAGGAAGCTAGTGGGACTGAAGTAGAGTGAGCAAGGAGGACAATGAGTAGGCGAGGCGGCCACGTCGTGCAGGCGTTTATGAGAATGTTCTCCGCCTTCTCCCTTTGTATGTTATTCAAATCCAGTCCATGCTTCAAGATCCACTTCTTCCAGGAAGCCTTCTCTGCCTGCTCCCCCCTGGCATCCCTGCCATGAGCCCTGGGGATCCACCTCAGAGTCTGTCCCACTAGGTGTGTATCCATGGGGCATGTCCTCTCAGCAAGACCCAGAGCTTCTTCTGGAGGACAAGGACCAGATAGTAATCCTTGTTCCTCCAACCGGGACTGAAAGCACTGAGCAGTTCATGGAGCATCAGTCGGATTCAGGCTGAATGTGGAACCAGCCTGCCAGGTGGTCTTGGGCAAGTGACCTACCCTCTTGGAGCTTCTGTTTCCTTATTAGTAAAATGGGCATCATAACAATATCCAGGCCAAAGAATTGCTGTGAAGATCACTCAGGCCTCAGAGAACCTTGGCTACTGTTACTTTTCTGGTTATTTTCAATACCATCAATCACCTTATCTGTTCTATACCGATGAACAGATCTCCCAGCTAGAAAGCCAACCTCTTCTGTGTCTATTTGAGATGTAACTAGAGTTAACAGTGGGGGTTTTTTAGACCATATACCAAATCCTCAGCGAGGATGCCACCAGTGGCAGCTTCTCTTGTCTGTACAGAGGCCAGTCTTCCTGGCCTTGCCTTTGTCACAGACACAAGGCCTTTAAATTGCTTTGCCTTCTCGGCATTGACTGAGGTTGGGCTCCAGTGAAGATTGTTGTTATAAAATCAAGGCACTTCGCCTGGCTCTGCCCCTGGGGGGCCCTTGGGCAATCTCTTGCCCCCTCCCTGCCTCGGTTCCCCTTTGAACAAGGGGAGGCTGTTCTAGGTGACTCCTGAGGCCTTCCAGCCCTGGCGCTCCGTGAGTCTGTGTAGGCAGCAGCCCCAGAACCCAGGAGGCAGGCGGCGGCGTTGGGAAGTCTGTTCCAGGACAGACCACCACAAGGAGAGGAAGAGAGAAATGGAAGACAGAGACAGCTTTGGCTGGGGGTGGGGGTAGGGGCGGGGGAAGGAGGAGACAGAGGAGGGGGAGGGACCTCCCCAGCCCAGAGCTCTGAGTGGTTTCCTGTTGCCCCACTCTAAATCCCTCCACATTCCCGCAGACCTTCAGACCGTCGGAGCACACTCAGCCTGCTGCCTGCCTGCCTGCCACCGAGGTATGCACGACCCTGCCCTGCCTCTCCCTTCTATATCCTACACCCTGGTTCTCCCCTCCAGTGCCCACACAGGAGGGGAAGCTGTGCTAGGGATCTGGGTCGGGGAAGGCGGTGCGCATCTCCTTTGGGCTCCCCTGAGGGCAGGGGCTACAGACTCCCTCCCTGCCTGTTGCTTTTCAGGTGCAATCAGTGTAACTTCTAGGTTTGCAGGAAATAATCTCACTGTGTCTTGGAGGGAGTCTCCACTCTGTGTGGCTCTGGTTTGAGAGGCTGCCTGCCTGTCCCCTTTGCTCCCTTTGCAAATGTGGCAGCCGCCTCCTTCCTTGGGAATCTGATCTGGTCACAGCTGCAGAGGGGACCGACCGGCAGCCAGCGTCTGCCCGGCTCCCCGTTCCAGGGGGAGAAACTTCTTGGACTCGGGTCTTGGTCAGGGACTCTGTTTTCTAAAAAGGGCTTTGCATGAACAATAAACTAACCTCCAGAAGGCTAAGGGGGGTTTTTATCTTTAATTAGCACCTTCGGGAAGGTTCCTGCTTCCCTTGAATTCTCTCTTATCCACATCCCCATCCCCAGACACAACACCGATTCCAGAGGGCCCCCGTGTCTCGGGCTGGGCACTGCTCCCACCCTGGGCTCCTGGGGTGTAAACACAGACAACTGCTCGCAGTGGCGCTTAGAGTCTAGATTTGAAGACTCAGGCATCTGATATGGTCCAGCCAGGGTGCTGGGCCTAAGGTAGGCTGCTGGGTGTTTGTGTGTGTGTGTGGGTAGGGGGGAGGAGGGGGAGGAAGTGGGGGTGGGGGGATGTGCTGAGAAGGGGAAAGGGAAAAGGCAAGACCGAGAAGGTTCCAGGGCAGCCTTTCCACACCTCGCGGTTTTGATAGGTCCAAACCCTACAGAGGATGGGTGCTTTGCCTCCAGGGTGCTTTGCCTCCAGGGTGTTAGGTCTTTTCCCTGCTGGCCCCGCTGACTGGTTGACGAGTGGGCTTCCTGAGTCGTGGGGACACAGAGAGAAAAGGGGCCCCCAGGAAGCCCAGTCTGCCCAGAAGTGCACAGAGAGGCGTACATTTTCCTCCGGAGAGGACAGCATTGTACACAGAACACAAAGAGACAATGTTCTCACCAGCCACACTCTAGGGCTGAGAGTCTGTACACCCCAAGTGCTGATGGTAGCGTGAGAAGCAAGCACATCGGCAGCAGAATGGCAGACGTTAGGCACACATTCGGTGCGTGGTCGTGGGTAAGTGACTCCTCTGGACTTAGTGTCCCTGTCTGCAAAGTAAGGGTTGGCCTTGAGGGGCTGCGGGGTACCTGACATCCCGTGAGACTCTCAGAGGAAGGTCTCTTAAACGGGGATCCACAGAGTCACCTGTCAATGGGCTTCAAGGCATCTGCAAGCCCCTTCAAACACTGGACAGCAGTGTGTGTGTGTGTGTGTGTGTGTGTGTGTGTTAGAGAGAAATAGAGAGAGCACAAGAGGGTGTTTGCAGCCAGAAAATATTGTCAGATGGATGCGTGGCCTCCAAAATAGCCAGAGGGCATGGTGTGGGAGATGGAGTGGATGGAGGGCTCATGTATATTTGCAGGAGGATGAAACAGTTTGAAATAGAAATGGCTTGGGGAAGAGAGAGTTAACTCAGCCATCAGCTGCCACATCGACAAAGCCTGGAGCAGAGGGAGGGAGGGAGGGAGGTTGGGGTGGAAGGAGGGGGTGCCTGGAGAAGGAATCAACTTTTGAAACTTTCTCCAAGTCCCACCCACTGAAAGGCTCTTCCCTGCCTGACTCACTGTGGGAGGAATGTGAGTTGCCACGGTAACCTTTTCAGGGTCTCTGCCTGCTGGCTGGGAGGGGATGCTGGGAACACTCAAGAGTACATCAGGGCTCAGTCTGAATGTCCTCCACTCCACTGCAACCCCAAAACTAAAAAAGCAGGCTGCTGACCTCCCAGGACGCCAGGGCAGCTATGGGGCTGTGAAAAAAAGCTTCCCAGACAGGGTCTTGAAAACCTGAGTTTGAGTTCCACCTTTGCCCAGAAGATGCCACTTGACCTTGAACTAATAACTTCTTTCTGAGCCATTTCCTCGGTGAAAGAGCAGTAGCAAAAGCCACCTGACAGGGAAATTACGTGGTCGAAACGGGACATGGCGCAGGGAAGCACTTGCTAACATGTGGCCCTCCCACCTCCTGCATGGGCTTTAGATCTGCTGGCTTCATGGCATCCAACGGGTTGGTGAAATCGTTCCCAACTTTTTTTTTTTTTTTGGCAGCTCCATCATCTTGGGGGTTGTATGTAACTTCCCTTTACTAAAAGTGCAGACAGTCGTATTAAAAATACACTATTTAGATTCATTTTTAAAAAATAAATTTTATTGATATTTTAGAGAGGAAGGGAGAGGGATAGTTAGAAACATCAATGAGAGAGAAACATTGATCAGCTGCATCCTGCACACTCCCACCTAGGGATGTGCCCGCAACCAAGGTACATGCCCTTGACCAGAATCGAACCTGGGACCCTTGAATCCTCAGGCCGACGCTCTATCCACTGAGCCAAACCGGTCAGGGCTATTTAGATTCATTTTGATTTGGGCCCCTTCTTGAGTATTTCCCAAGAGTATTGTATCCTCCAGTGCTGACCGAGCATTGGTCTAGGCACCAGCAGGCGTGGGTCCTAACTCACAGTGAGTGACAGTGGGATAGATGCTTCCCATCCCTTGGCCTCAGTTTCTTAATCTGTTAAATGGGGAATCTAGACTAGATGGTCTCCAGTTGCCCTTCCTGCTCTGAAGTCCTGCAAACCTAAATCCAAGATGCTGCCTTCATTAGAAGGAAGAGCTGGCCTGCATTTTTAATGCCCCCCCCCCTTTCCCAAAGTTGAAAAGGAAATAACAGAGGAGGGGCCATAGCATTTTGGATTGCATAACAGTCCTGATAAAATCTTTATCCATCTGTAGAGACTTGTCAGCCAATAGTATGGCTGGGGCTCGCTGTTCACAAGAGCAGCTTTTCTTGCCGAAAACAAGCTATAAATAGGAAAGGATGGTGGGAGAAAGGCAGGAGCTGAGGATGTGACATAAACAGGAGAATGTTTGTTTTTGAGTGTTATTTAGATAGGTAGCTAAGTATGCAGAGAAGAACAGGGAGAGACACATGCCCACAAGGATGCAGAGTATACCCAATACTTCATCAATAGGCACTTATTGGCACAGCTAAAAATAAATTCTGATCAATACTTGAGCAGACCCAGAGGTCATGCACCCAAATCCCTGATACCTGGACTCACAGACAAGTTCCAGGTAAATACCCTGATGCATATGCAAACTCTACCCTCACCTGGACAGGCCGAAACAGACAGATGCTGAGTCAGGGAGACACACACACAGGCACACAGGGCAGCTTCACACAGAAGTCCCCAGTCCATAGGAAACTTACACAGACACACTGGCAGGCGTGCAAACACAACTGCCATTTGCAGCCACATACAAATGTGCGCAGCCAGACACAACTGTAGGGCATGATGGGAAGAGAGACATGTTACATACATACATACACACATACACACATACATCACCAGATCACTTACATTTCACGGTAGGGAAACTGAGACTCGGCAAGGGAAATAACTCACTCAAGGTCACACAGCAAAGTGTCTGAGCCAGCCTTCCAGATGTTTGGAAATATCCAGATGTTCACCTTGCTTTTTTTTTCCTGTTTTTCATCTGATCAGTGTGTTATCACGTCTACACACCTCCCTCTAGGTAACAAGCCCCATGGATAATGAGCAGTATCTCCTCTCCTTTGCTGCCTGCCATGGCCTATCCCAGCCCCCATGGCTTTGTCACTGAGGCAGCCTGGCGATGTGGCTAATCGGAAGCTGCTTTTTGCTTCCTGCTGACTACCTCCCCAGCCTCTGTCTTTAAAGGAGGGAGGGAGGCTGGAGCTGCTGAGCTTTCACTGACCAGGGGGATTCATGAAGCTACCTTCTCTCTACATCACAGAGCCTGACTCCCATCCCCATCCTGAGATCAGGGACGGCCTGGCTGAGCAGGGCCAGAGTCAGCAAGCAGGGACTTGACACAATTATTTAGAAAAACAGCCTCCTCTTCACCCAGGAGGAGGTGTCTTAGACGGGAGATTAACTCTGCTCTCACTCTTCAAGACATAGATCCTGATGTCTGGAGGGGAAATATGGATGGGATACAAACTCTCTCTGGACCTGGGTTCTTTCGAAGCTTGGTATTAACCTCTCTCATCAGGAGATCCCCTTAATCGTCTTCTGTTAGTTGTGGCATTAGGATTCCAGATTGACCAGATGAAAAAAGAAACCAAACCAAACAAGGTTAACATCTGGAAGTTTAGCTCAGCCACCCGCTTACTGTATGACCTGGAGTGAGCTGTTTTCCCTCTCTGATCCTCAAAGTTTCTGTTTCTAAAACCAGAAACATGACAAAGAGGTTTCATCACATGGCTTGTGAAATTCACAAGCCATGGCTAGTGGCTGCCAGAAGAACTGTTCAGGATTCAGATGCCACTCTGGACTCCAGGGGGACAGGTCATCCCATTGATTAGTAATGTCTGCCACATGCACAGGAATAGCAGGCGGAGGAATGTATGCCACGTATTTGCCATCTTTAGGACTGGACATTTGGATGTTATTTCTCATCCCCTCCATTTGTGGTCACAGGGATACAGCAGTGGCCCCTAGGGGGAGCCAAGGAGCAGAGCCTGAAGCTCCACCCCCGGGCTCCTCCTAACCACGGTGAAACGTGGCATGGTAGAGGCCTGATTTCCAGGCTCAGACTCCGGGGCTATTTCTGAGTTGCCCCAGAACATCTTCAAACCTCTTCAATCCTAAGCTTGAGCACCCATCACACCCTAAACATTTCCCTGGCTTCTTCCCTTCCAGCAAGAACTATAAGGAGTGGAAGCGGAGTTGAGGGCAAGGTGGGAGAGGTGATATTCCTAACCAGCTGCCCGAGTTTACTCAGAAGTCAAGAACCTTAGGAACCACCTTGCCCAGGGTTTTCAAATTGTGTTCCTAGGCACCCAGAGAAGCTCCACGGCACCTCAAGCGTGTCTGAGTGTGCAGGGCTTCCAGCCCTGTCTCCACTCCACTTTTACTGGCTCTTGGTTTCTACTTTCAAGCTGATTTAGTGAATAGATAATACATTCACATGTTTCAACAGAGGCACAAGGGTTTTAGCTGTGTCATATATGGGACCTCAGCAGAGGATGTCACTGAGAGGAAGGGCTCCCTGGCAACCATAACTTTGAACACCATTGATCTAAACATCCTCCTCCTTGTGCGGGTGCGTGGGTAGGTGAGGTCTAGAGATAGAGGAGCATTCTCTAAGTTTGCTGGGACACATCACCAAGACTTGATCTCAGGACTCCCGGCTCTCACGTCACCTCCGGTGGCTGTGCGCTCCCTGGCCTGTGAGTGCCAGTGTGGCCTCACCGGCTGCTGTGGCGCCTCTCTGGCAGGGCTCGGTCCTCTTTTCAAGTCCCAGCTCCCTGGAAAGCCTGGCTCATGGGTTCCCTTTTTAGCCTCTCGACTTGTTTTCCTCTCGTTGGGCTTGTTTACCACGAATGTGTGTTTTTGGAAGCCTTGTTTCCAAGCCAAACAGTGGGAGCGAGATGCTCGGCCAGCCTGGAGGTGGGGCTGGTTTCCCCTGGACCCAGAGGCGCAATGTCTCCTTTGTTCCACCCTGACTGCCTTTCTCCCTGGGCCACCAAGAGCTGGGATCCCTGCCCTGGATTCCTGAGGGGGATGGAGATTCTGGGATCCCTGGGTTTTGAGGGGCTCTTCCAAATGACATTAAGCAATGGACTCCCTCATGTGTTTCACCTGCAAGTTTTCCGAGGTAGGTGAGTTACTTCCGGTTTCAGATGGAGCTATGAATTGAGGCCCAGAGAGCGAAGGTCGCTCTTCGAAGTCACGCAACTGCCAAGGAGCAGAGCCCGGATTTGAACCTGTACATTCCATCTCCAGAATTCTATGATTCTGAGATTTCCCCCAGTTCTGATGTTCAGCAACGTTTCGGTGTCCAGGGAGACGCGGAGGAAGCCCTTTATGTGCGAGGGAGATGAACTGGGGGGCTGGCTGTACTTTTCCATCCTCAGAGTCCTTTCAAGGAGAGAAGTGACCTCAGCCTCAGGTCCTGCTGGCAGCCAGGGTTGGGTTCTCAGCCATCTCCAGAGCAAATAGAGGCAAAGGAAAGGACTTGATGTACCGAACAGGAGGCGGTGGCCTCGGTGGGGTAGGGGGAGCGGTGTCTGCGTTTGGTGACCATCCAGCCAAGGGAAACACACCTCCTCTTCCTCTCCTGGCTGGGGCCACCTTTCCTCTTTGCACCTCAGCCGGTTCACAGCCCAGCTGGGTCCCATTCAGGTGAACACCCAGGAGGGAGCAGCCGCCAAGGGGAACTGAGGTGGAGAGCAGCCAGTGGTGCAGCGGGGGCGTGGGGCCTCATTCAGCCCCACCACTCACTGCCATGGGCTCTTGGCAGGTCCTTCCCTCCCTGGGCCTCCGTTCCCTCGCCTGGGCCTTAGGGCAGAAAGACAGGCCACGAGGCCCCAGTGGGATGCTGGGTTGTGAAAACACTTTGGAAAAGATAAACAGAGGCATCATCACAAACTCAAGAGACACACAGAAGGGAGTTTTCATTGACTACTGGCCATTTATATGAAGGTGTTTATATTTTCTCCAGGCCTCGGTTTGATTAGCAAAGGAGGTGTGCACAGCTGAGAAGCTAAATGTCAGCGTTGGACTCTGTGTCCTGACCTTGCTGAGGTTACTGTGACACCCATGAGCTCTGCAGGATGGGTGCCTGGCCTGGTTGGCCAGCGGTGCCTTAGAGAACCTCAGAGAGGGACTGCATGGCTCTGCAGGGGGTGCGGCTGCTCCCCTTCCCTCGGTTCCATCACCTGGGGCTGGTGTGGCGCAGGGCAGGACCCAACATTTGGAAAACAACTTGTCCTCCAAGATTTTGGGTACTTTTCTTTTTTAAAATATATTTTTATTGATTTCAGAGAGGAAGAGAGAGGGAGAGAGAGAGAAAGGAACATCAATGATGAGAGAGAATCATCGATCGGCTGCCTTCTGCATACCCCCTAATGGGGACTGAACCGGTGACCTCCTGGTTCATAGGTCGACGCTCAACCCCTGAGCCACTGTGGCCAAGCTGGGTCCTTTTCTTAATGCTTTCATTCTCTGAATTCCTCCCCCACCTCCACGCCAGTCTCGGAACATCACCCCTATCAGGCCCGTCCAACTCCATGACCTGGATGTTACATGACTTCCGCTCTTTAAACTGCAGACTCCCCACTGGGAAAGTGGGCCTAGGACCCTCCCATACCTGTCTGCCTGCCGTGTGTGGGATGCTCTGAGGGGACAGCGCGTAAGTGAGGCCTTTACTATAATAAAGCACGGCAGGATTTAGAATCCTTTTCTCTTCTGGCTGCGAAGCCGGGGATGGAGGAGGCAGAAAGGGTGAGTGTGCTGCTGGGAAAGTGCAGGAAGTGATGAGGCAGGACAGATGGCCGAGCCCGCCCACAGCCCTTCTCTGGTCAGAGAGGCAGCAGGGTTCCTCCGCTTAGATGAAGGACACGGACTCTGGAGACCAGTCTTCCTGCCTCTCCAACCTGAGCTTATTGCATTTCCAGCCCTGGCTGAGCTCTGTCTTCAGTGACCGCACCTCTGTCACGAGCCCAGTGCCTTTTCTGCCCTCGCCACAGCCTCACGGTGGCCTTCAACTTCAGACAGCCTCAGACAAGTCCCTCATTGACACTTTCTCTCCTGCTCCGTCTGTCAGGAGCCACATGCAGGAGGTGTTTGACTTGTGTCTTCCAAATGGGGAGGCAAGAAGGGAGATTTTCCACCTCTAGGCCTGGAGGAACAAGCCTACACTGTGTGCCGGGGGAACATTCCCAAAACTGCCTGGAAAGGGAAGACGGGACTTCCCTGGGAGTCGGCGCCATGGGGAAGCAGAGCCAAGGCCCCAGGTCGATGCCTTCAGCCCTTACATTTCTGTTAGTTTTCTATTATGCACACCCCAGGAAATAGGAGGTGAGATTTGTGTTTATTTTAGTCCAGCCAAGGAGCGTTAGGGACTGTGCTCTCTCCTGCTTGCTTCTGCGACGCACAGACTGTCCTGGAGTTCAAGTGAAGATGCAGGTGCCGGAGCTGATGCTGGGTACCAAGCCAGTGTGTGCCAGTGGCATTGTAAGGGCCTAGCTGCCACCTCCAAGCTCACCTAGTCTAACTCTCTCAGTTAAAGGAAGAGGGCAACAAGGCCTCGAGAGGATGAAGGACTTTGTCAACTCACCAAAACACTATTGGGGTAGAATAAGAACCCCTGGAATTGCATTCCAAGCCGAGTGGTTTTCCACACCTCCAAGGTGCTTGGCCAGCTGAGGGGCCTTGGAAGGAACCAGGGACGATAAGCCTGATCTGGAGGTTTGGGGGGACAGCAGAGGGAAGACAGGACAACTGCTCCCCTTGCCCAAGAGTGGCTTGGGGGCCAAGGGGCTGTGCTTGCTCTGTTTGACCAGAGGAGGGGGAAGAGAGTCGACCAGGCGAAGTCTGGAGGAGGCGAATTTAGATCAGTCTAAGGAAGAGTTTAAAAATGGAAGCACGTTTGGTGAGAACAAGAAACAAAATGTCTTCACCACGGACCCTCTGTTAGGGGTGGCACAGTTGGCACGGAGTCGCTGAAGGGGGTCCTGCTTCCAGATCCTACCAGTCACGAGAGTCAAGAGTTCAGCATCGAAGGGGTGAGGTCTTGGTTAGCAGCGACCAGGGCAGGAGAGCTTCCCAGATCCAACACGCGCCCTCCTGCTGTGAAGGGGGAAGAGCACACGCAGCACATGTTCGCATTTGGTCAGCTTCCCTACAGGATCCAGAGACAAGCTGCCCCTTCTGGGGAGGACGGAGAAGAATGTGCGGCCACCCTCACATTCCACAGGCCCAAGGCTATTGTTCTTTGTTTTACAGTGTAGATCTCATTGCCTCAGATTGGCGAGAGGTTGCTGCCTGCTAACTTCTCCCATTGCAGAGGGGAAGGAGGAGGGAGGAGGAGGAAGGGGAGGAGGAGGAAGAGGAGGAGGAGTGGGGGAGGAGGAGGAGGAGATGGAGCGGGGAGGAGGAGGAGACAGGAGACTAATTCTAGAACTGCAGGACTCAAGGTCCCTTGGACAGGATCTGGCTCAGCATTGTCCAAACTTGGCAAATTGGCTAATCATCTTCCTGATCACCTTTTAAAAACTTACATGTATTGAGAAGGGAGACTTATCATTACTATAAATGGAAAAACCTGGGTACCTTTGTCATCAGTAGAGGGAAGCTATAAAAATAAATACAAAGAAGACAAAACAACTTGGTTGAATTCTAGCCGGAAATAGTTTCCTGTGGAGGCTCTGAGCCAGGGCTGCTTTCTGGTCAAAAGGAAGGTAGATGAGTGTTCAGTGCTAAAGATGCCTCAGCATCAACTAACACGTTCCCATGTAATCAGTGTGGAAAGAGAACTGAGTAGAAGCAGCTTTCTCCACGTCTCTCGCTATCATATAACCTGAACATCTAAAATTATCTCCTAGGCCTGGCCGGGTAGTTGGTTAGAGTGTTGGCCTCTCTTACTCTCCCTCTCTTTCCCGCTCTCTAAAAATCAATCAATAAAAAATAATAAATTATCTTGTATGTCACTGGAATTCAGCAACAGAAGGAACCTCCACCGGAAGCCTCCTGCTCACTGAAATCTCTCTCTCCTGCAGGGTTCCAGCACGATGAAGGCGTGGGTCTTCTTTCTCCTTTGCCTGGCCGGCAGGGCCTTGGCAGCCCCTGTAAGTAACTAAAGATCGTCTCTGCTTGGTCTCACCTCCTGCCACCAGCGCAGGGCCATCGAACCTGCCAGTCCTGGATGCTCAGCGGGCACAGGGACTTCCCCATCTCGAGTTATCTGTTTTATATTTTTTAAAAGATTTTTTAAATAGGCTCAGGATAAAACTTGCAATGAGGACCATTAGTGGAGATTCTGGAGAAAAGAGATCTCTGTGTGGTAAGATGAGCTTTTTAGCAGTCAGTTTCTCAGAAGCAGACTAGGATTGCTTTAAAAGGCGGAGACCACTGTGCCACACGAGCAATTCGAGGGGGAGTGGTGCTGAGGAGATGATTTAGAAGAGAGCCAAGTCACAGAGAGGGGGGTGGGTCAGTTTTGGGATCAGGGAGAGCTCTTTGGTTGCAAGCAACAGACTGCAATGTACCTAAATTAGGGGGAAAAGGATACAGAGGTAGATTTTAAAAGCAAAGGCCTTGGGGAGGAGCAGAAAAAGGAAGTTCCAGGACCTGGGAGGTAAGAACTAATGGACAGTCTCAGAGAGGTTACCATCTGAGTAGATCTGCTCCAACAGTTTTCATCTTTTGAGAGAATGTGCCAAGAAGATTATGTTTTTAAAAAAAGAGGAGTATCAGTCTGGCTGGGCTCAGGTCCAGGGCCTGTCTTGGCCAGGGCGGTGCGGGGCCCCTTGACCGACAGTCCCTCCGAGAACTGCATGCAGAGGACCAGGTGGTTGTCCAAAGCTACAGGGGAAGCTTTGGCCAGAGGCGGGGCGAAGAAAGGTGGGCAGGCAGAAAGAACAGCTTTCAACCTGGGCTCCCTTATCCTCTCGTCATGAGTGCTGGCAGACCCTGGCCATCCTGATTGGGCGGGTAGATTTTGGCAAACATTTTGACAAGGTTATCATTCTTTCAGAGGCAGCCCCAGCCAGCTAGTGGTCTGCAAGTCATGTTATCTGTGTCTGCCTGCTCCAAGTGACATGGCAAGAAGGAATTGCCTAATAATCACCACATCATATCACACTTGTGGGGAAGAGAGAGGCATCTGTGCAGACCCAGGGTGCCCTCCATCCCCTCAGGGTCTGCTTCCCCATCTGCCTGAGAGGTGGCGCTCTCGCCTGTGGTTTGCAGACGTTATTGAAGCCGAAGCAGTGGAATGCGTTCCAAACCAAAGCTATACAGAGACTTCAGATAGATGGCATGACCGGGAGGTGCTCGGTGTTCCATGGGGTCCGTGTCTGGCTTCTTTGCCAGGTTGTCCTACCGGGGGCGGTCTCTGAGGCACAGCCTTGGAAATCGCCAACGAGCTGCTCCCAGCTTCCGTGCTCCAGGCCAGAGGCAGTGCAGAGGTGAAGCTGGCCTTGGCCTTGATCTTGACCTCTCTGAACCCCATTTTCTCTTCCCAACAGCAGCAGGAAGCCCTGCCTGATGAGACAGAGGTGGTGGAGGAAACAGTGGCTGAGGTGTCCGAGGTAGGAGGGCGGGGGCCCCCGCCCCTCCCTGCTCCACCTGTTTCTCTGAGGAACCCAGACGGGCTCTGTGGGTCTCCTGCTGGATCGGGACGTCCCCCCCCCCCCTCGTGTACACAGCACACATGGAAACCCTATACACCTTCCAATCTCGACAGCCTCCCGGGTGCTTCCCAAACCTTCAGTGGAACCTGCAGGGGGAACTATAATTTGAAAGCTTTTATTTCTGAAGCTGTGGGACCATTTTTCTTAGATGATCACCCAATCTCCCCGAACATCCATCTTCTGAAAGGGGAGCTGCCCATGTTGCTGGCAGGGGTAGAGGGCTTGGCACTGCCTCTTGCCTAACACTCTGGTGGCCCCCAGATGCCTCTGGATAGAATCCAGGGCACAACCAGCACAGAGGGGCGGTAAGGTTGGGTCTAAATCCTGGAGCTGGCCTTGGTGCTCTCGGTGACCTGGGCCCAGCACCGCTGTCCGGCTTGTCATCTCACCATCCCCTGTGGGAACCTAAAGGTTCATTTAAGTCCCCTCCAGCCTTCAGCCCTTTCTTCCAGGTCTGGGGTGGGGGTGGGGCCAATAGTCTCATTCTTCTCCCTCTAACTTAGGTACCCGTGGGAGCCAACCCCGTCCAGGTGGAAGTAGGAGAATTTGAGGAAGGTGCCGAGGAAGCTGAGGAGGTGGTGGTGGCTGAAAGTAGGTCCCTTCCCCATGTTTTGTCACATCCAGTGTCTGCCCTCTGCCGCGTGGGTGTGGGGGACAGCCCACATGAGGTTCCTTCCCAGGGAACTGCAGGGGGGGAGGGGAGGTATGATCCTCCCTCCAGGCTGGGCTGTGGAGGAGAAACGGCTTTGACTTGAAGGTTGGGAACATTCTCTGGAATCTGGGAAAGGTCTGTGTAGCCAGGCTGTCCATGCTGGGAGCGGCAGGAAGGGAGGTTCCTCGCCTAGAAAGGGCCGCTCCCTGCACAGCTCTTCTCCCTGATTCCAAAGCGGGTTCGCATTCTCACGGGGTCACTGGTCCACCAGCTCCACGATGGCCTCTACCTGAGCCCAGGCCCCACACAGGAGCAGACCTGAACACACCTTCGATACTCCTTAGCTTAGTGATTTTTACGCAGCCATGAGGCCTGGATCCCTGGCATAACGTATCTGGTGCTGTCCATGGAGTTAGTGCCAGAGAGAGAGGGGGGGAGGGGGGTATCTAGGGCCCCTGGCTCTAGGCCGATGAACTGGCATCTCCATCTCCAACATGGATTTGGCAGGCAAAACCACCCATGTGTGCATTTCGACTTGTCGGCCCCTCTGCAAGCACCCTCGGACTGCTTGCTTAGCTCCTGGCCCAGCTTCACCAGCCCTAACAGGAAATGATGCAGAAGGCAGCCCCTTGCCCCAGGGCTGTGGAGGATCGGAGATAAAGCATAAGAGCACTTGGCCCAGTGCCCCGCAGAGCAGACGTCTAATAAAATGACTAAAATCCCCAAGTCAAGCGTCAGGAGGAAAGGCTAGATGAGCTCTCATCCTGAGGACACAGAGCTTTGCTGGACACAGGGGCGTCCACTGAATCCTGTTCCTTCCCCTCCACGTCCACCTTCTCGTCCGGTGTTTACCAGGCACCGCGGCTCCATTGTTCCCTGTGGCCTTGGGGCGCTTCTCCCTTTTCCTCTCCAGCCGTTTTTTGTTGGGCCTTGCAGCTTCCTGGCTTCATGATGGTTGACTTTCCTCATCTTCTAGAAAGTATATTCTGGTATCCAAAAATGCCTTACTGTGCTCGATCACCCGAGAGCCCAGAACACACTGCTTGCTTCGGTCCTCAGGGGAGCCATATGGCATCCCGGGGTCCTAGACTGAGCCTCCAGCACCCCCAAACTGTGCCTGCACATGAGCTCAGACTGAATCTCTACTCCCAAGACTGAGCTAACTGCTCCCCTAAATGCCAATCCTGGCCTCAGCAGAAGAGAGGGGAGGGCTCAGCTGCCCAAAGCCCAGGGTGGGGAGCACAGGCGAGGGCTTCTGCCCTAGGATAGGACTGGATTGGGTTGGGGAGGATGTGCTAGGCCGGGTGGTGTGACTCCATGCCCTACACTCCCAGACCCCTGCCAGAATCACCACTGCAAGCACGGCAAGGTGTGCGAGCTGGACGAGAGCAACACTCCCATGTGCGTGTGCCAGGACCCCACCAGCTGCCCTGCCCCCATTGGCGAGTTTGAAAAGGTGAGCACTGAGGGGTGAGGCGGCGCCGGGGGATTGGGCCCTTCCCAACACAGCGTCTGCCCAGCAGCCTGCTGGCTTGGTGGTTCTACTGAGCAGCTCCAGTCTCAAAAGCCTCCTGGGTTAACTCTTCTGCACACTCTGCCTTTTTTGCCATCTCCAGCTTTACTTCATCCTATCCACATCCTCCAGTTTTCCCATATCTCAGTCCTGACTCAGTGGTGCCTCTGCTCAGAGACCAACCATGGCTCTCAGCATGACCTGAACGTTGGCCTGGAGGCCAACGACCGGGTTCTTTAGAAAAAAAAAAATGCATTTTTTTATTGATTTCAGAGAGGAAGGGACAGGGAGAGATAGACACACCAATGATGAATCATTGACTAGCTGCCTCCTGCACACCTCACACTGGAGATCAAGTCCGCAACCTGGGCATGTGCCCTGGTGGAGAATCGAACCGTGACCTCCTGGTTCACAGGTCGACGCTCAACCACTGAGCCACTGAATTCTTGTCGCAGCCGCACCATTAACTCACTGTATGACCTTGGACTCATCGCCAAGGTTCCTAGTGTGGCCTTCAGTGTCCCCATCTCTGAGACAGGCGAGGAAGGTGGTACGAGCAAAGGGCTTTGGGAGTGAAGGAGCGGTGCTCTATGCTTTGCCAACAGGTGTGCAGCAACGACAACAAGACCTTCGACTCTTCCTGCCACTTCTTTGCCACCAAGTGCACCCTGGAGGGCACCAAGAGGGGCCACAAGCTCCACCTGGACTACATTGGACCCTGCAAATGTGAGTCTCCTGGGGCCCTCCAGCCTCCCTTTGGGGAGAGAGCACTGAACTGGCATTGGTATTGACTCTGCCAGCCCTGTGCTGTGAGATCTCTGAGCCTCTCTGAGCCTCAGGATTTCCGTTTGCAAAATGAGATGATTGTCATGAGTACGTTCTTCTCTGCTCTGCATTCAGGACATCGCCCGGGAACAACTGGGCAGTTGTGAAAGCACAAGAGCAGGGAGAATGTTTTTTCTCCAATGATGAGGAAGTTCTTCTGTAGGGCTAACCCGAGTCTTTCCTGCGTCAACATTGTAAAGCAAAGATGATGTCCCACCTGATACTATAAAGAGTTTTTAAAATATTGAATGCTTTAACCTAGAGGTATGCCTGTCAATTCCCCTGAGGCCCCTGTTACTCAGTATTGGCCCTCTTACTCCCATTATATTCCTATCTGCCCGCTTAAGACACATGATTAGCTACCCGAGTCTAAAACCTAGGAATCAGGTGTTTGGGGAAGAATGCCAGGTGTTGTTCGGCTTTCTGTCAGTGATGCCAGGTGCAGATTCAGCTGGCTCAGGTGCCTCCTTCAGTGTTGGCGGCTTCCCTGTCATCTGAAACCAAGGCCACGTCTGCTCCCCGGCCAAGGCAACATCCACGTTTTGTGTCTGTACATTCTGGCCCCAGATGGGCCTGGAGAGAGCCATGCACCTCCTCAGGTGTGCAGAATGCAGAAAGGCGGAGGAAGCCCCCGGCTCTCCCGTGGTCAGCCCCCCACTCCAGTTATGGGGCCCAGGGTGAGACCTGAGAAGGCACAGGCCTGGACAAGGGGGAATGTTGGTAGGAATTTTGGGCCATGAGACTGAGGAGTGTGCCAAGGAGCCTTTTACCAAGTGGCTCCTGCTGTCCTCTGGGACCTGCTGCTCACTTCCTCCAACTCCCCATGTTTCCATCACTGAGCTTCTCTTCCATCCCCAGCTACGGGTGAGGAGACAGTGGTCCTAACCACCAAGGGGCTCTCCAAAGGCCCAAGGATGAGGGAAAGACAGACCCCTGAGCCCCAGGCAACCACACGCCCTGGATGCTGGATGAGGCTCTGATAACATGGCCTTGAGCAAGTCCCTTCTCTCCATGCTCACCACTAATAAGTCCCATACGAGGGAGACCTTGATGAACTCTCCAGGTGCCACATTCTGGGATTCTAAGTTCCCAAGACCAAGCTGGAATAATTATCACTAAGAATGTTCTGGTGGTTTAACATTCCTGACACCCCACTCCCTCTACCGCTGCTAAGCATAGCCTGAGGACAGATGTTATTCCTCAGCCTCCAGCTTCAGACACCTCCCAATGGTTGTCATCACCAGCCTGGGTCCTAGGCTCATCACTCAGCAACGTGCAGGAGCCACTGGAGTGAGCCATTACCCTCAGCAGGTCAAGGCCAAGGTCAAAACCAAGGGAGCAGCAGATCAGCCCTTGAGCTTTTCTGTTTGCAGAGCGTTCTTCCCCACACCTGGTCTTTGCTCGTGTGGTGTGAAGAAACTGACCCAGAGACGCTGAGCCACGGTGCCAAGGTCACTGATAAAAGCAGTTGTAGGATGAAGGCATGAGGTGGGGAGAGTGGTCCAGCCAGCCTGTTGGCCCCAGGCAGAGAGAGTTGGAGTCTGTGCTTGACCACCCTGGTATTCTGGACCCTAGACATCCCCCCCTGCCTGGACTCCGAGCTGACCGAATTCCCCCTGCGCATGCGGGATTGGCTCAAGAACGTGCTGGTCACACTGTACGAAAGGGATGAGGACAACAACCTCCTGACCGAGAAGCAGAAGCTGCGGGTAAGTGGGCTCTTTCCAGGGCCCCAGCCTGTCTAAGATCCACAGTCCCAGTGCCAGAGCTAGGCCACCAGGTATAAGCCTACATCCCTGCTCTGACAGGTGCCTTATCCTGGGCGCTAACGCAGACTTTCCCTCGCTGCCTGTGGAGGTTCATGTGCACAGTCCCACCTAAAGGCTCTGAGAAGTCCTGTAATGAAGAGACCTGCTGCTCACTTGACTTAGTTCACTGTTAAACAAGAGACACAAACCACCCTGGTACTTTGCCTTCTGGTCTGTGGCTCTTGAACTTTAATGGACATAGCAAGCATGTGGAGTATCGACAAAATGCAGATTCCTGGGCCCGGGCCTCCTGGATCAGTGTTTCTGTGAAGAACCCTTGGGGATCACCCAGGCCTCACCTTCGTGGATGAGATGCTGTTACCCCGTCTATGCCACTTCCCTCATTTTGACCCTTGGGCTTGGCTGGTCTCTGCCTGCTCTGGCCTCCTGTCAGTGTGGGGGGACCCTGCCTGGCCCGGACAGTGTCCCCAGGCCCTCGATCACACAGTGTCTCTGCCCCACAGGTGAAGAAGATCCACGAGAACGAGAAGCGCCTGGAGGCTGGAGACCACCCCGTGGAGCTGCTGGCCCGGGACTTCGAGAAGAACTACAACATGTACATCTTCCCTGTGCACTGGCAGTTCGGCCAGCTGGACCAGCACCCCATTGACGGGTAAGGCCAGGTCCCGGAGTGCACAGGCATGGGTCGGAGCTGGCAGGTGCACTAGGTACGGCTGACGACCCTCTCAGCCTCCTCTGTTGCCCCCAGCCCTGGAGCCCAGTGTGCCCTGGGGCTGGGGCAGGAAGGAGAGGCCTCCTGAGAAAGGATGCAGAACTGGGGGCAAGAAAGCAATAGACACTCCTTAAGCCAGGAGAGGCGGGAGTCAGCGGAGCCTGACAGTCCTTCCTCGGCCCTGTGAGTGCTGGCCTTGGGCGTCCATTCCTCGAGGGAAGGAGTGTCAGATTCCAGAAAGGTGGTGCTGGGCTGAGGTGGGGCAGCCTGCATGCCTGCAGTCCTTCAGCAAGACCCTGAGACCCAGCCCCACAGGGCAAACTGGCCCTGGGGGGTTGTAACAATTCACACAGGCAATCCCATCACATCCAGCCTGTGGTTTGATTGTTCCTGCCTCTCGTCCCAGTGAGTTATGAAGGCTGTGCAACCGTCCGCAGAATAGGCAGGCAGTGGGCCAGTGAACAGCCGCTCCTGGGCGTCCACGTGCCTAGTCTAGGCGGGGGCCTTAACGGTCATTGGACTGACACGGGCCCTGCCCCAGGAACGCACACTCTGGGTGATGGTCTAGCTGACCTTACAATGTAAGGAAAAAGGTAAAGACACTCCAGAAGGTGCAGGCGGTGGCTTGACCACCTGCGGCTGAGCAGGGGTTGTCACCCTCACCGAAGCTCCTGGCCCTCCCTTGCTGTGTTCCTGGAGAAACACGTGGCCTGGTGAGCTCACTGTGTCCAGGGATGCTCAACTCCAGGAGGCTCATCTCTCATTCGGGCACCAGCCCTTGTGCCCAGAGCCTGTCTGCCCTGCCGGTGACCTCCGTGGCTGGGGTCTCCTGAGCTCTGGGAACTCCCTGCTGCTTCTCTCCCAGGCCCCTTCCATGGCTGGGATCCAACTGTGTCCCTCCCCGTGGGGGGAAGGGGGAAAGTGAAGGGAACATCTGGGGCAGAGCGACCGGATCCCACCACAGGGAAGGGGCTGGAAGGGAGGATTCCGGGTGGGGCTGCAAGGACTTGCATCTGGAAGAGCGGTCCAGCCTGGGCCAGGGCTGCAGCCTCCCCTCTTCTTGTCCTGGAGCTGCAGGGTGACTTGCCTGAGACCCTGCCCTTCCCTGGGCCTCAGTTTTCCCACAGGTACACAATAAAGGGGAGGGGTGTTCCTTCCAGATAAAATGCTGTGGTTCCTTCCATGAGTCGGGTGGGACAGCGAGGGTCTGGGGATTGGAGAGAAAGTTGGAGTCACGTTGCAGCCCCTTGGGAAGAGTGTTCTGAGGACAACCAGCTGAGGGCTCTGAGGAAGAAGGGAAAATCCTACATGAGCTCTGGAGTCAAGGCCATCGGGAGGAAGAGGGCCGGGGACCGGGGTGGGAAGCAGAAGGCCTCCCTCTCAGTTACATCCTATATAAACAAAGCTCTGGGGAAGGTTAGAGGCCCTTGGCAATCCCTGCCAGTCTGGTCCCTTCCCACGCTCAGAAGCCAGCACTGCCGTCGGTTTGATGCCTCCTTTCAGATTCTTTCTGTGCATTTGCAGCTGTAGAAATGTGTGTCCCTAGACAACAGGCAGGGCTTCACACCAGACTTTGCTCTACCCGTAGCAGAGGTGCTGAAGTTTTCATCTGACGTTTCTGAGCCCCCAATTCTTAGCCAATTAGGAAACTAACGCAAGAGACCTTTGCTATGAGCCCGCGGGACCTCAGAACTGGAAGGGCCCTTAGGCACCGTGGTCAACGCGCTCCTTCTGGTGGAGGGGGAGACTCAGCCCCAGGTGGGGCAGAGCTACTCTCCAAGTCCCACAGCAGACCAGTGGCTTCCTCATGCCTAAGGCCCTTCCTACCTCCCCCTTCTTCACCCCCTGCAGGTATCTGTCCCACACCGAGCTGGCCCCACTGCGTGCGCCCCTCATCCCCATGGAGCACTGCACCACCCGCTTTTTTGAGACCTGTGACCTGGACAATGACAAGTACATCGCTCTGGATGAGTGGGCCGGCTGCTTCGGCATCAAGGAGAGTGAGTGTCCGAGCAGAGGGGCTGCTGTCCTCAGCCTCCCTCCCCTCTCTTCTGCCATATGTATGTCTGTCCTCTGTCCACCTCTGCTCTCTGCCTAGTTAACTCCTGTCTGCTCTTCCTGAGGAGGGAGGCGGGTAGGAGCCCAGCTCTCTCAGGACTTCCTGTCTACTGGGCCATCTCTTTCTCTCTCCCTTCCTTGAGCATTAGCGCTCACTCTACCTCGCGTTATTAGGGAACTGGCAGATACCTAGAGAGGAAAGAGGAAACGTGTGTAAGGGACAGGGTCAGGGACAGGGAGATTCGAGTGCTCAGTCAACGCCTTCCTGGTGACCTTGGCAGGTCACCTGGCCCCTGGTCCTGGGGATGGGGATCCCTGACTCCTCAGGAAACATGCCTTGTGCACACGGGCCTGGTGTCTAACCCTGCTTTCTCTTCTCGTTTACAGAGGATATCGACAAGGATCTGGTGATCTAAGTCCACACCTCCATCCGCAGTACCGGATCCTCTCTCTTTAACCTCCCCTCCCTGTTTCCCCCAAAGTTTAAAATGTTTGGATGGTTTGTTGTTCTGCCTGGGGACAAGGTGCTAATATAGACGTAACTGAACCCATTAACGGTGCTAAAAATGGAAATTGTAACCCAAATCATGACATTCTTAGCGGTAACTCTGCCTCTTGCTCACCCACTAACGGTCCCATTTTTCTCTGCCCATCGTCTTAGTGATGAATGGGTGGGGACTTTGATCTGTTCACATCTGCCTTCAACACATATTGCATCTTCAGCTTTGCTCTGAGTTTTCTGTTTCAAACTCATGCTCACCAATCAGATTCTGTGTCAATTTTATTTCAGGGTGTTGGCTACCGATGGGTGGGGGTCTCCCCCACGCGGCCTGAAGGTGGCAAAGGGAAGTAACAGACATGTGATGTCGGCAGGAATGTTTCTGGGACTAGAGGACCAGGGGTGGGGGGAATCCCTGGAAACCCACCTAGGAGCAGCAGATAACCAGTCTTGCTAGCTTGGGGCTGTACAGGGAGAGCCCGGGGCTCTGTCTGAAAGCATGTAAGCTCTCACCCAAACACAGCTCCTCCATTTCCCCTCACCTTAGGCTGTTTATTCAAACTTTTGGGAACAGTGGACCATCAGTTCTCTGAAATCTACCCAGCCTCTGGGGGTGAATCACCACACGTGACAGGACCCCTCCCCTCCTAGCTGTCTGGGAGAGGCAGGACTGGGATGCTGTTCAGCCAGGAAAGCCAAAATCAGGTGTGAAGTGTAGCAAGTTGGAAGATAGAAAAAGTGGAGTTAGTAAATTGGTTTTGTTTTCTGAGTTTTTTTTTTTTTTTTTCTTTTCATTTTTGGATGAGGGGTCTTTCCCTTGGTTTCTAGCATGTTTCTCCTTTTCTCCCCTCTCCCGTTTTTTGTCTACTAACCAAGAGAAACTTCAAAGTCAATGGGATGGTCAGATCTCACAGGCTGAGAACTCGTTCACCTCCAAGCATTTCATGAAAAAGCTGCTTCTTATTAATCATGCAGACTCTTGCCCTGAGGCGGAGTTTGACAAATCTTTCAAAATAAAAGTAACGACTTAGAAACTGCCTTCCGGAGTGATTGTGTATGTGTCTCAGTCACCTTGCTACCCATGGACATGTGTGTGTGTACACTTGGCTCCACAAATGCAAACTTTTGCAAACACACATGCTTTTGAACACACACCTGCGCACACACACGCAGAGGCTTGTTTATGCGCAGGGAATGTCTGGTTACTATAAGCACAAATTTGTCTTATTTTTATGACTCGTGGGCTAACTCTTTTCATTATTGCACTTCATTATCAGGAACACCAGCCTATGCAACTATCCCCTTTCACTAATTAGTTATCCATCCATCCATTCAACAGATGTTTATGATGAACCTACTAGGTACCAGGTCCCATGCCAGGTGCTGGCGACATCTGTGGGCAATGCAGACAAAGCATTTGTTTGTCTGGAACACACAGTTTATCGAGGAATAGATGATAAACAGTGCACAACTAAATATAAATTACAAGCTGTGGTAGGTGCCATGAAGGAATACAAGAAACCATGAGTGTAACAGGAGAGCACAGAATTATTCTGGAGTCACGCTGTCCCATTTGGTGGCCACTATCCATGCGTGGCTATTTACATTGAAATTTGAATTAAAAATTCAGCTTCTCGGTCACACTAGACACTTCAAGTGCCAACAGCCACAGGTGGTTAGTGTTTGCCTTACTGTGTAGGGAGGTCTAGACTTTTCATCACTGCAGGAAATTCTATTGGATGTGCTGTTCTTAGGGCATCTGGGAAGATTCCTTGAGAAAATTTGAGTTGCATCACAAAAGAAGGGATTGAGTATGTGTGTGTGTGTATGGGGGATGGTTCGGGGAAGGGAAAAGATTCCAGGCAGAGGGAACAGCATGTGCACAGCCTTTGAGGTAGAAGTGGAGCACGATGAGTCTCAAGCCAACATGGCGGGGGCACAAAATAAGAGAAGTAGGTCATCCCGGGTGAAGCAAGAGGTGGGCAGAGGCTAAACCAGGCAGCAGCGTAGGCTGTGGGAAGGAGTTTGGATTTTATTTTTTGTGCAATGGAAGTCTTTGGAGGCTTGTAAGCCAGAGAGGGGTGGGTATTAAATTTTGATTTAATTAAGAAAACACCAGTTCTGGAAAGATAATGGCATAAACCAGCAGAGCACTTCGAAAAGCTCATGCACGCCATGATGTGATTTTTCAGGGTGGTGTCCCAAGACTCCCCTTAAAGAGACAGGCCCAAGATGTGTGCTCCACTGCAGGGAACACACAATGGGTCTTGAGGTGCCCAGCTCAGAGTTGTTTCTCTCCACCTCTTATTTTAAATTGTTTTCAAATTACTAAAATAATACAAACTCATAAAAATCAGACTGTTTTCTGATGTTCTTTTTTTTTTTACATAACAGGAGAGAGAGGAATGAGAGGGACTGGCCAGTTGGGTTTTGGCCATTTGTGGAATGCAAACCAGTCTCACAATCTCTAGAGTTACCTCTCTGTCCAGGCAGAGATACAGATAAGGTCAATTTCAGTGTTAGCACTCATGCTCTGACCTTTACGAGGTGCCTGCAGTAGGCTAGACATAGCCTGTGTTCTCAGCAGCAAGCTGGGCGTGGTCCCTGCTGCCCTGGAGCTGCCATTAACAAACATTTCAGGTAGAAAACATAGAAACATAAAGCACAAAGCTATTGGGGAACAAGGACTGAAGGGATATCCCCTCAGGTCAGGAGGGAGATGTGACATTTGCCCCGCGGACTTTAGGGTGCAGCCCAGGGCAGATCAGCCCTGTGACGCCCAGCACCTACTATCCATCAGCTTTGCCACTGTCTTACAGGTGAGGAAACTGAGGTGCAGGGTGGTTGAGTGACTTGGTCAAGCAAGGGGGCAATAGAAAATGGGGAAGGGGGGAACTAGAACCCAGAGCTTCCCCTCTCCTTCCCCATTCCACCACCCGTGCCCCATATCTGGATGCCTCCTTCTAAGGGGCTCCTCAGAGTATGTAAGGAAAAAGGCAGCATCAAAGAAAGGCATGAAGCATGAATCAGCCCAGGGCTCTGGGGGGTGGGGGCGGGGTGGGGGCAGGGAGGGCTGCACCCATACTGGCTGTGGCCAAACTGATCAGCGGAATTAATAGGGGCCCTCAGAACCGCTAATCCTCCTATCTGTGCTTTCCCTCCCTTTAAATCAAATCACTTATTTAAAAAAAAAATTAAAGGAAACTGCATCATTACTTTAAGTGGAAAATCAGTATCATTTACCACAAATCGAGAAAACCTTAAAGATAAATACAATAAAAATGTAAATACAATCAAAAGACAATGTCATGCAATTATGAATGTGCCCTTGCCCAAAGGATGCTCTGTTTCTTATGTAAAGGAGAAATCCAAGAGACTTTCTCTTTGATAATCAGATGGTCCAAAACCGAACTGCATTATGATGAATTCAATGCCAATTCATGCCTGATCTAACTCTCTCAAAATCATCCCTGCCTTTGGGCAATTCCTCTTCACCGCAAAGGGGGTGAGGGTCCTGTGGAGACCATCTAGGTCCTGGTAACAGGAGCCTCCCTCCTTTCCAACATCTGCGGCAGAACGGGATTGAGCCCCGTTAGTTTCCTCATCTGTAAAATCCTGATGACAGTGGTCCCTGCCTCATGGGCAATTGTGCCGAGCATAGAGGAAGATCATCATCATCATCATCATCATCATCATCATCATCATCATCCCAACTTAAATGTGAAGGGCCTGCTCCTTCCCCAGTGCCTAGGCTGGCCCCTGTCCCCTGTCCCCTCTCTGCTGTAAGGTTGTGAGGCCACACTGCTTTTGTGAAGGGCCTCAGGTGCATCTTAGCCTTAGGCTGCACAGTCTACCTGGTGTCTGCACTGGTTACGGGACTGCAGGGGTTAAATATGTCCCGCAGAAAACAGAACAATAGGGCCCCCTACGGTAGTCAAGGCCCTGGACAATGACTCAGAGTCCAGTTTCCAGGACAATGTGTGAGCCTGAACAAGCGCCTTACCTTCTCAGGGGCCCAGTTTCCCTTCTAAATGATGGTAGAGGAGAAGCTGGGTGAGACGGTCCCTCTTCAGAGACCCCAGGAGAGTTCCCATTCTCTCCTTCTGAATAGGTTGTCCTAGGAGTAAGACCTGGGGCCATGCAGGCCTCCTAACCTGGTTTCCCCATGGCCCCACGGAGCCAGAGGGACCAGCTGCGAGACCGCTGAGGAGGGTCAGGACACCCCCTGGTGGGGACGGGGAGAAAGGCTCTGGAGCTATGGGATGCCTGACTTCTAGACATCCAAGCCACAGGCCCTAGAAAGTCATCTAGCTCAGCCTCCTCATTTCCCAAGTGGGGAACCTGAGGTTCACAGGAGGGGAAGGCACTCCTGTCAGCAGAAAATCAGTATCATTTACTACAAACAGAGAAAACCTTCAGGATAAATACAATAAAAATATAAATACAAGGAAAAGACAATGTCATGCGATAATGAATGTGCCCTGTGCTTGACGGATGCTCTGTTTCTTGTTTCTGGCAGGTTTGCCAGAAATCCTACCAGGACTCCCAGTTAAATGTGCATTTCAGATAAACAAAGGATGATTCATTTATTTAGCACAAGTATGTTCTGTGCACCATTTACAACACACTTCTCTGAGAAAATTATCCGTTAAGTATCTGAAGTTCAAGTTTAACTAGGTGTCCTGTCTTTTTCTTTGCTATATCTGGTGACTGTACTTCCAAGCCAACCCTCTGAGTTAAGGTCTGAGCTCGGACTGCAGTCCAGACAGGGGTCAGGGCTTCTTAAACTTGGTGAATCCTTTTCTTTTCTTTTTAATTTAATTTTTTTATCTTTATTGTCCAGATTATTACAGTTGTTCCTCTTTTTCCCCCCATAGCTCCCCTCCTCCCAGTTCCCACCCCACCCTCTGTCCTCCCCCTCCCCCCGCTATCCTCATCCATAGGTAT
>PVJC01011860.1:18956-40851 GCA_004026665.1 Murina feae | reverse complement strand
GATGAAGACAGTGGAAGACACAGGCACTGTGATGAAGACAGTGGAAGACACAGGCACTGTGATGAAGACAGTCGGTAGACACAGGCACTGTGATGAAGACAGTGGAAGACACAGGCACTGTGATGAAGACAGTGGAAGACACAGGCACTGTGATGAAGACAGTCGGTAGACACAGGCACTGTGATGAAGACAGTGGAAGACACAGGCACTGTGATGAAGACAGTGGAAGACACAGGCATTGTGATGAAGTAAACAGTGGAAGACATAGGCACTGTGATGAAGACAGTGGGAATACACAGTCACTTTAATGAAGACAGTGGGAAGAGACAGGCAGTGTGCTGAAGACAATGGAAGAAACAGTCACTGTGATGAAAACAGTAGGAATTCACAGGTGCTGTGATGGAGACAGTGGAAGACACACGCACTGTGATTAAGACAGTGGGAAGACACTGGGGCTGTGATGCATGAGAGAGTGGGAAGACACAGGCACTCTGATGAAATAGACAGTGGGAAGATAGAGGCACTATGATGAAGACAGTGGGAAGACACAGGGGCTGTGATGCAGGATAGAGTGGGAAGACACAGGCACTGTGATGAAGTAGACAGTGGGAAGACTCAGGTTCTGTGATGTCTACAGTGGGAAAACACAGGTGCTGTGATGGAGGAGACAGTGGGAAGACACAGGTTCTTTGATGAAGATGGTGGGAAGACACAGGCCATGAGATAAAGGAGACTGCGGTGAAACACCTGGTGACTAGTTCCCATGGCAAACCATTGATGAGTTTAGAATAAACTGCCCCAAATCTGGCCTCTAGGCATTGTTCATATTTTAAGCTGAAGAAATCTGAGAAACCTGAATAAGCAGGAGATCATGCTGACCTCCTCCTTTCTCATCCTCCCCTTGAAAGCCCTCATGTGAAAGGTGCCCTCCCTATACCTAAGGGAAGATCATCCTGTCTCCAAAGGCAAGGGGCCCAGAAGATTCCCAATGAACAGTCCTGGATGTTTCCCAATTCACTACACTTACCTCATGCTCCTGGCCTGTTGTCTTCTGGTCAAACCATTGTCCACTCCACTGTCCATTCCTGGTCAAACCTGGCGCCGAAGCTGTCAGATCTAACTTGTCTTCATGTCCTCATGAAGGCTCCAAGCCATGTGAAATATGTGTGCTTCCCTCCTGTTAATTGGCCTCTGTCAGATTAGTTTTCACACCCACTCAGGGCTCCTAAGAGGGTTGAGGAAGGCTATTTCCTCCCTCACACCACTACCCAGAAGTCTGGTGAGGCCCATGTATTGGAAAGCAGCTGAGCTCTGCCCATCAGGAGTATAAACTGGGAGGAGTACTTGGAGAGTAATTTGACAAAATACTATGGCTGAATGTACTAGCTCAAAAGTGGGAAATTCCCAGGGTTGCAGTCTTAGGGACCCCACACTTCTTCTGACTTTATCTGCAGGAACGCACCCACCTTCCAGGTTCCCATGGCAAACCCCTAGAGAGATGCCCTCCTGGTTCTGACAGGGCTAAGGGAGAGTAATCCTGTGTGATACCCAGGAGCCATCACAAAGACCTTGCAGGGGCTCTTTATACTGAGAAATCCCAGTGATGCCCCGTACCAATGCGTGCTTCCTAGCCAGACAATTTGATCAGCCAACTTCCTTCCCATCAAGCTCCAACATCACCAAGTAGCTGAGACAACATTTTAAACATCAGTATTCTAGTCATTCTGATCACCGTTGATCTTCATTCTCAGGTGCAGCTCAACACTTGGCATCTGACAGACTCCTAAAAATGTCTATCAAATCAGTGAAGCAGTAAATGTCAGGAACGCTGCACAGGTACCCCCTGAGGATGACAGCTCTCTCCATGTGCTTTTCTGACCTCACAAGGAAAGTGGGGATCCAAAGGCACCTGTTTCCACCTCCACTGGTGCTAACTCCCCAGCACAGCTCTGAGGGGACCTGGTCCCATGGCCTCTTTCAAATCAGCTGCGACTAGAAGACCACATGGGCCTCCAGATGTGATTCAGGGGCAGAAGCAAATGGAACCAAGACCCACTTCTTTAGTTCTTGGCTCCATTCAGAAACTCACACGTGTTGAGGCCTTATGATGGAAGCATTTTCTCAGTTCACCCTTTCAGTTGAGTCATTTTTAGTCATGTCATCAAGCTCAGTTGGGCCTCTGTGCTGGATGAGGGGTGGGGGGGGCGTGGCACATTGAAGCGCCTCCTCCCCTGCTCAGCCCCAGTACTCTGGCAACAACAGAGAAAGGGAAGACAGCAGAGTATGGAGCAAATGTGTCGTGACAAAGGCACAGGCAGGATGCTGGGGACATGGAACACACAGGAAGTCTGACCCATGATGGGGAGGCCAGGGTGGCTTCCTGCAGGAGCTGGAAAGAGCAGCTGCTCTAGGTGGAGTCTCGTGGAGATGCGATGCCTCCGCTCTCCAGGGAGTGCTTGGCCCCACTGACTAGGCCAAAGAGATGGCAGTTTCAGTGGCAGCAGGTCCCTCTCACCTATCCATCTAGCATTAAAGTGGCTTTAGTGGAAATACCTCGCGCTGGCAGCAGTGTCATGAAATTGGCATTTTCATATATTTCTGGAAGCATGTGGTAAACCAGCAAATGGGAATAATAAGCTTTTGGAAAGTATCAGTCAGCACATATGAAGAGCTCTTACAAATGTCCATAGCATTGGGCCCAGCGATCAGATATGTGGAAATGTGCCCTACTGGATGTTCAGTAGATGGAGAACGACAGTCCTTCTCCACTGCATCTGTTTTTAGACAAATGGAAGCAATATAGATGTCAGACAATGGCTATGTGAATGGGTACTGACCACTCAAATACAAATCTTAAAATCACGACTCAAAATTTTACTGAGTGTGATGGCAATTATCAAATAAATCAAAACTACTGGGGGAAATAGTGGAAAAAATTAGAGAAAAATAATAGTGCTGTCATTAAGATGATGATCGGATCTTTTTAATTCTTTATTTCTCTACTTTCCAAATGACCTAATATTTTATTATAGATAAAACACAGAGTGAGAAATATTAGAGCAAGAAAGAGAGAATGACTGGAAGGTTGCCTCCTTCTGTTTGAAGGGAATGAAAATAGAGGGTTTCTCCTCAGCAGCCATTATGGGACTTCCTTTTCCTTCTCCCTTTTCTTTTGCTGAAAAGGGGTCTCCCAGGGAACTGACGTGTTGGGCGGGGCTGCTTGACCAGAAGGCTATAAAGCAACAAAGTAACAAGACAGATTTCTGCTGCTGGCGCTGCGACTTCTCTCAGAGCTGAGCTGGCCCAGCCAGCGGCAGTGGCAGCTGCTGAAGTCCTTGCACTGGGGCGGCCAGGCGGGTCTGAGCACACCACGGTGACAGAGATGGAGACGGCAAAGGAGCAGCTCCAAAGCTGAGCAAGAGTGTGAGCTTGAGGCCAACGGATACCACGGGGGCAGGCGTGGGTTTGTGGCCAGGAACCACGCTCGGTGCCCGCTTTCCCAGCCCTGCTTTGCGGAGCCCTGGAGGTCTGGCCCGTTTCAAGCAAAAAGCTCTTTTTCTTTTCTGTGTCACGGCTCTCGCTTCCTCACGTAATTCGGTTGCACGAAGCTTTAACATATTCGAAAACCTCCACTTAATTTTATAACTAAACAGAATATTATTTCTCATTTTCTTAATAACTATTTAATATTTACTTTCCGTTAATTTTTTATATTTTAATAAAAATTATGGCTTTGAGTTAGATAAAACAGTTGTTCTTCGTTAACTATCACATGTCCTTTAAAGCCAGCTATTGCTCACAACAGATTATAAGCTCTTCGCCCTTGCCACCCTCTTAGCCTCTGGGCTCCATGATGCCAGAGCTCTCTGTGCCTTGGTTCCTGCTAGATGAATACCCAGCACAGGTGTTGGACAGTCTATTTTTAAAAGAGTGGATGCTGCCACCTGGTGGTAGCATACCCAATTTTTATGCTCAGCACTTGATCCTTAATAACATTCACGGTAAATGAAATAAGAAAACTGAGGCATGAATCTCAGTGACAGTAATCTCATCTCCCTCTTTTAGTTTGTTTGTTTCCTCCTCCGCACAGATTGGAGCCATGGAAGCTGCCCTGCCCCACATCTGCTCACATCTGTCCTCACATCTGCTCACATCTGTCCTCATGGCACACGGTGGCTGCTGCTCTGTGTGGTGACTGTGTCGCCCCTCTAAAGGACAGAGTCTTTTCTCCTCATCATAGAGCTTCTCAGACAAAGCAGGGCCCTTGTCTTGTGGTCCGCAGGGCACTTGAAAGGCTGTGTCCACAACTGTTCACTCCTCGCTGACAGGCAGCGCCATTCAGTTAACTAAATCAGGGCTGGAGGAGCTGCTGCTCATGGACAGGAGGAATTTAAATTATTTAAGGTGAAGCAGTAAAGAATGTGGTACCCCCTCTGGCGCGCCACCTAACTGGCAGATTCATATGACAACCCACTGGGTTACGAAGCTGCACCCCTCTGACTGTCTCGTTATGCTAATTAACATTAATTCCGTTTATATAATTATTTAAGTTTAATTTTTTAGGACTGCTATCAAATATTAACACTGTATTAGGTAGAGGACATAACTAATTGGAGCACACACATAGGGGCCTTAATTGCTTGGTACAGTGGAGGGGAATTACTGTAATGAGAGTGAAGCCAGTGTCGGGCATGTACATATGACTGTCCCGGCAAAGTCCCTTAAAGTGACAGTTGCTGGATTCGAGCTCCTCAAGGACGCAGGCACATCACCTTCATAGATATGACTCCTTGGTGGTGCTCACAGAGTGTGGATTGACTTGATTTGAAGGGGATCAAGGACAAAGAAAGGCCACAATCCTGGAAAAGTCCAAGGTGTGGGATAACGTGCACTGTGGTCACAGCTGCTTAATTCTGCAGCATCCAACAGGAAGCAGGTGGAGCCACTGTGCGCGGCCACCTGCCAACCTTGTGCTCAGAAGAGAAGCTGCCCTCCCCGCAGTGAGCAGTGACTGCCCGCCGCCCAGATCTCTCTCCAGGTGAACGCCATGCCACTCCGTGAACCATCCTTCTCGTAAATATTCAGAGCTCTGGCCACTCGCCGCCAGCGGTTCCCAGGGTGCACCTGTGACTGTGGTGGCTGAGTCTCTCTCCTTACCCATCCAGTGGGTCGGCAGCTGCTCTGCTGGGCTGTGAAGCAACTGAAAATCAGACGTGTGCAGTGCCCAGTGCAGGACCTGGCCCCACACACTTCCTCAGGGCAGTGCCATCGCTGCATTGCTCATCGCTTTTCTGAGAGCCAGCCCTCTCTGCTGCTTTTAGACACAAACTCCACTCTTCGTGCTGGACGGGGTTCTGCTCAAGGGGCTCATGGAACTTTAGTTGGAAGGAGCTGTTGCTGTGTGGTGACTAGGCTCGCCCCTCTGGAGGACTGTCTCCTGTCCATGCCCAGCAGTGTGTCTGAGCCCCTCAGACCTTCTGAATCTGAACTTTGGGGTTGGGTCTGGCACTGTCCCTCTGCGGCATACTGTGCCCAGCTGGCTAGGCTGAAAGGCTCTGCCCCTTACCGAACCCTCAGCATGTTTGGTCCTGTGACCCCTCCCTACTCAAGGCCTCTGGACATTGGACTTTACTGGCACTCATATTCCTGTCCCTTAGATCAGTAGGCACTGGCCTGTGTTTGCTGGGTGGGCGAGTGAGGCGGGGGTGGGGGGGTGGGGCTTGGGGGTGCTTAAACATTCTCAGCCGAAGAGGGCGTCTCTCCTGGGGTGAGGGGTTAGTGATGTGCAGGTCCCGAGGCAGCTGTGTTCAGGCGGTCTGCAGCCAGGGCAGGACTGAGGTCTTCCAGGCTGAAGCCATCACTAGCTCGTTTTGTCGCCGTGTGGGTAGCAGGAGGTGGGCGTTTGCTTTGTGGGATGGAGCCAGGGCTTCGTGAAGAAGTCAGAAGCACAGAGCAGTTTCTGGAAGAGCCGTGGGACTGGGGTCAGGAGAGGGAAGAAAAGCTAGGAGTGGGCATTCCTGTTGGAGTCCCAAGAACCCCACTCCTCTGGAAAGAGCTGGAGCAGACTCCAGGAAGCACCTCTCTGGTGCGTGGTCCTTCGGAGGAGGCCAGGGTTGTAATGGTCTCATTACTGAATTGGAACATCCCGGCCAGTAAGCCCTGCTCAGCCCTGGGGCAGGATCCCTTCGGCTAGCGGTGGTTATTGCATAGTAAATATTAAACAAGATTTCCTCTTCTTGGGCCATCATTTGTAGTCATTTATTCTGTCCTATCTACCACCCTGTTGCAAAAACCCTCTAGCAAATGAGAAACATGGGTCTGGGAGACAGCTGCTCAAGGTCAGCTCAAGGACACCACAGCGTACTAGTGGCCAAAACCCCAAAGAAACTGGATCCACCACATGTCTTCTGAGGTCTTGAGTGTCCTGACTAGTGATTCCAGGAGCAGGACCAGAGGAAGTGAAGCCTGTGGAGCCCAGGAGCACATTGTCCACTTCCCTTCCCCCCAAGGAGGGTCAGCAGCTTCTCCTTCCTGCCCTCAGAAGCATTGCCCAGCCCTCATCCCCATCAACAGGCACACAGACATCTCTGCCCTCCCTCCCTCCCTCCCTCCCTCCCTCCCTCTCTCCCTTCCTCCTTGCCTTCTCATAATGGGGTAACACAGGAAACTTTATTATTTTATGTGTATAAGTAATAATTATGGAAAATAACTACAAATGACCAAAGGGATACATATTTTTAAACATATAACTAGCTGAAACCTCTCACACGCAGATTATATAGTTGAGGTTCAGGCCTTTCCCTTGCCAAGGCCCCTGTTCATGTGCTTATGCAAGCCACACACAGAGCCTCAGCATTTTACCATACAGGTAAGCGTGGCTTCGTGCAGTACACCCATGTGACACACAGGGATGCCAACCTGGTTTACCTGGAAGAGGTCCCTGTCCATTGTCTCAGTGGTTCAGCCAATCTTTTTTTGCATATTTTGGACATTTTGCTTGTTTCTATTTGTACACTTTTATAAATAATACTTTAGTTAATAACCGGGCACATATATCTTCACACGCTGTGCAGTTGTTTCCTTAGGGTAAATTCATGGAGGTTGGATGTGGGGCTAAGAGTTTTCCCCCTTACTGTTTTAGGTCTTTTTTAAAATTTATGTTGTCATGATACCTCCCAGGAAATTTAGGTAACCTTATATTCACACTAGCCACACTAGTATTGTCAAACAAGTTTATTTTTTCCATTTAAAAAACGTCCAAGTAAGACCTATTTCCAGAAGTGGAATTGCTGGGTCATAAGACAGTTCCATTTTTAATTGTTTGAGGAACCTCCACACCGTTCTCCACAGTGGCTGCACCAGTCTGCATTCCCACCAGCAGTGCACAAGGGTTCCTTTTCTCCACATCCTCGCCGGCACTTGTCCTGTGTTGATTTATTAATGGCAGCTATTCTGACAGGTGTGAGGTGGTACCTCATTGTGGTTTAATTTGCATCTCTCTGATGGTTAGTGACACTGCGCATCTTTTCATGTGTCTCTTCACCTTCTATATACCCTTTCTGTGAAATATTTCTTTATGGTTCTTTGCCTATTTTCTAGTTGAATTGTTTAAGGTTTTTCACTCTTGTGTTTTGAGAATTCTTTATGTATTCTAAGGACTAACCCTTTACCAGATGTGTAACTTGTGAATCTTTCCTCTCATCTTCTTCCCTGGGCTTGCGCAGAGCAGGTTTCCATTCTGGGGAGCTGAGTGCACCCCATCTTAAGTAGGTCACCCTCTTGGTGTCAAGTCCAAGAATCATTCACCTTGTCTGCGATGCGAGATTTTATTCTGCGGTGTGTTTTTCCCCTGGAAGCTTATGGCTTCAGGTTCACATGAGGTCCAGCATCTATTTTGAGTTCATCCTTGAATAGGTGTGAGGTTGAGACCGAGGTTTGTTTTGAGGTTTTGTTCCCTATGGGTCCAGTTCCTCCAGCATTTGTTGAGAGTCTGTCCTTCCTGCCTTGAGTTGCTTTCGCACCGTTAGCAGAAAACCAGCTCGGTCTGTCTGAGTGGGTCTCGCCTCTGCTTCAGGATGAGACGGAGCGGGGTCTATCGGAAGAGGCCGGGCTGGGCTGGGGGACATAGGCCCAGTGGAACTAGATCCTGCATCAGGCCCTTCCTCATCTCTCCCCTTGGACGGCACAACAAAGGCAGCAGCTCCAGCCCCCGCAGCGGCTGTGACAGGGGCTCCTGGCAGCCTTCCACCTGGGGACCACAGTCTTTTCACTCGCAAAGCCAGTAAGCCTCACCTCACGTGGGCCCAGATTTTCATCCCCTTTCATCTCCTCCCCACCTTTTCCCTTCTTTTTCCTGGAGGTGGCACAAAATGTAGGAAACATTTAAGCTGCTGCTACACCATTCATATTTTTAATTTGACAAGAAAACTGGCGCAATTGCATGGAACATTTATCTTTTTCTGCAAAATTTTGCTCTCCTCTGTGAATAACAAGCAGGCTCTTAAGGCAGCACAAGCACCCGGCCCCGCAGCAGGCCGCTCCCCACCTGGCAGCCCTGCCTGTGCCCTGCTCTGTCTGCTCACATGCCCGGCTACAGGGTTTGGACAGGTTCAAGCCTCAGACTAATGAGAGGGCACAGTCCTCTCATGGCCACGTGCAAGTCCCAGCTCGGATGGCAGAGCCCTCCCAGCACAATATAGCCACCAGCTATGGTTGTGAGCTTGAACCTATGGTCAGAACACGTGGCCCCACGTGGCTGAGTGATGTGGGCTTCATAGAGTTCAGGTGCGTGTCACTGAGTAGGATGGAAACCCATGAGACTGTTGTAAACATCTTGACCACGCCCTTACTTTGCCTCGTGGAATATGGCTATAAAGTAAAGACACAGCTTGCGGTCCTGGCGCTGTCTCTCCATCAGAGAAGCAGCGTCCCACCCAGACCCAGCTTTCTTCTCTTGTCTGTCTTTTCTCCATCTTTCACCGCCTCCCTCAGGTTCACCCTTAGCTGTGCTGGCACGGCACACCCAGCACCTCCGGTTGACCCACTCACATTGTGTATGTCCCCAACCAGCCACCAGCATACAGTACTTTGTTCTGGAACTAGATCCTGTATCTGGGACACGAATGAGTGGACAGATGCCATCAAAACGCAGAGAGCACAGACCTCAGGACTTGAAACACAACGGGGCACACAGACGCGGGCAGGGCACACAAATCTGACTCCTGCCCTGCTTTGTCGGCCACCCTCGCCACCTTCATCCACCCCTGATGCTTGCCTATGGAATGCTCCTCATTCCTCCAGGAATTCTTCTGCCAACAGCAACTCCTCTAAGAAATAATTTTCCAGATATTCCTGCCCATCCCCATGACTGGTCCCCTCACACCAGTGCTTGTGGGCCCACTTCTCCTTTGCCCTGCTCCGTCTAGCGCCCCCACTCAGTCATGACAGCGGCAGTAATAGCGCCTCTCAGAGCGCGCGTTCCGGGAGTGTCTGGTAAGTTACCTCCCCAGGCCTCTCGCGAACCATGCCCACTCGAGGAGGAAACTGCGGCCCCTCCAGGTCAGCAGAGCAGATGGATTATACAAGAAAAACAGAATGTGAACCCACGACTACAGAGCTCAGCCTTCTCACAGGGGCCAGGCAACTCACCATGAGTGGTATTATGGGTAACAGAAGCACCAATTCCATGCCCGGCATTGTAGAATATTTAAAATAAATGAAATGCATTATTCAAGTCTGCAACAGGAAAAAGCGTCATGTTATTCCAGGCGTAGCCAGCATCCTAATGAAATGTGCAATTAAAGGAAAGCATCCAATTCCATTTATATCAGGTTGAGCGACGCCCAGAACCGCTTCCATCCCCCCCTCTGCCTCGGGAGATTCCAGCTCAGGCCTTTCTGCACCATAAATGCTAAGTGTGAGCTCTTCAGTTACAGCTGGGGGGGGCTTCAGAACACCCCCCCAATTGTCCTTCTAGAATCTAGATAGTGGTTCTCAACCTTGGCTGCATGTTAGAATCACCTGGGAATATTTTTGAAATCCTGATTTCTGGGCCTCATCCTCTGGAAATTGTTTCTTTGTTATGGGGTGGGGGCCACCACATTAGTAACAAAGTAACAGAATTTCCAGAGGATGAGGCCCAGAAATCAGGATTTTAAAAAGATTCCCAGGTGATTCTAATGTGCAGCCAAGGTTGAGAACCACTGTTCTAGGTAGAGGCCAAGGAACCGAGGGTCACGTGGGGGCGTCTGTTTAGGCTCGTGGAGAACAACCCGATGCACGCAGCCAGGCGAATTTCAGGAGAGGCCTGTCCCGCCCGTCTGTCCTGAGTGACGTTTGTCTGAGAAAGACCAAGAAGATCAAGCCCTCCAACGATGAAGCAGCCGTGCTGGGAGTGCTACTGCAGCCACATTTCCCCTCTAGGCTTCGTGGTTAGATGACACTGAGGAGTGAGGGCCAGCTGCCCCGAGGTCCGAGAAGTCGGGAGGAAAGTGCTGGAAATGTGTGCAACAGTCAGCGTGTAGCTGGGTAAACCTGTACGAGAAACTGACCAGCAAGTCTGTACCAGCCACCGCCGCACCTGAGAAGTAAGTCCTCTGACCTGCAGCTGCCACCTGGTCCGCACATCACAGGGTGAGGGCCAGCGCAGGAAGCTGGCCACCTGGCAATGCCAGGCCTGGCTGAGCCGAGGCGTCATCATGTGAGGCTTGGAGAGCATCGTCCCAGAGAGGGTGAGGCTTCTGTCCTGCTCTGGCTCATATATTTGTCACATAAATTCACAGCCCAGCGGCCGTGCTCACCGTGGGACCTGGGACAGCACCGCTCTGAGGCTGGGCTTCGTCGTGTGTGAAATGACAGTACCAGGCTAACTCCTCGGTGAGCTGACCTGGAGCAGGTGCGGCATGCAGCCAGGGCCTGGCACCCCACCGCATGGAACCATGAAACAATGCTCTGTGGGCTCCATGCCAGGCAGATTTCACTGGGAAACCCTTAGGTTTCTGCTCTTGTTTTCCTTGTTGGATTAAATCCCTTCCTGCCAGAGATGCCTGGAAAGGACAGCTTATTAGCCGTTAGGGACCCAGTGACCCAGACTGGTCCACACTAAGCAGGTACGTAGTGTCTCCTCTGTCCCTGTTGGAATGCCCTCACAGAAAGCCATGGCCATGGAGCTGACCACCTGGGTTCCTCTTGTATCGTTACCCCCGTGGCCTCAGTCTTCGGAACGGCTGAAGGTGGTGATGTGAGACGCTCGGAGAAGGAGTGAGGTAGTGTCTGTGAAGCACCTGAAGACCGCAAAGGAGCATCCTTGTTGCTAGAAGCATGGCAACGTGAGTATGATGATGGCCCTATGCTAGGGACATGCTGTAGGGAAGAGATGAGCCCCCAGCCTACGGAATCACGAGGCAGGGGACAGAGATGGCCCCTGAGAAGCGAGGACAACACTGACTGTCCCAAGGAGGACGTGATGTTGTGGTTGGAAGAGATGACAGCAGGAGGAAGGCACTGGGGAGGGGGGTCCTGGCATTGAGACCAGCTCAGGGCAAGACTTGGAAGGCAGCCGAGAGGGTGGGAGGAGCTGTCAATGGCTGAAGCAGGAACATGAAGGCGAGGCTGTGGGGTCTGCCAGCGGGCCTCTTGCAATGCCACAAGCCATGTGGAAACTTAAGGTTGTAATAACCACCTGTTTGTCATGATTCTGTGGGCTAGTGACTCAGTGGCTGGGAAGACTGTGTGGCCATTTGTTGCAGACAACTACATAAAGAATACGCTGGAAGGCAGGGAATGTGGTTCAGTCCATGGGAACTCTGAGAGGTGCTGAGTCGAGGTGAGCTGGGCTCCCTGCAGATGGGGGTGCAGGTTGGGATAGATCAAGGCGCCCCAGTCCCAGGTGGCTGCTGGAGTCCCAGCAAGGAATACGGGGGGGCCCAGGGTTTCACTCTTGGGTGTAAACCCACATGAACACCTGTGTGCATTCACCAAAATGAATCCAGAAGGATAGTCACATAGAAGTATTAAAAATAGTCCAGATCTGGGAAACTCCAAATGCCTGTCCATAAAGAAAGTAACCAATCTGATGTGTGCATGCAGTAGAATACTATATAGCAAGAAAAAGGAAGGACAGGCTATTGAGCTACAGGATGGACCCGCAAACAAAATGTGTGCCAGAAGGCACACACGACAGCAAGCTTGCTGTATGGTCCCTTTATATAAAGTTAAAAACAGGCAAAGCCAATCCAGGCATTCAGTGTTGGATGGCAGTTATCTCTGGGGAGGAGTGTCCAGTGGCCGGAAGGTGGCATCAGGAGGACAGCAATGTCCATTCCCTGACCTACATATGATGGGTATGTTCACTTTATGAAAACTTGCCAGGCTGTGCTTTATGATTTCTGGTTCTGTATGCATGTTATACTTTCATTAAGAGCCCAAACAAGTGCATTAGGGATTTTAAAAAGAAAAGAGAAGACAGAGGGTCCGGCTGAGGCTAGAAGAAGCAGCCGTGCAAAGGAGGAGGGAAGAGTGGCCCCTCCCCTGACTTGGCATCACTGTGGCTGCAGAGAGGGGGGCAGTCAGGGACACCAAGGCTTCCAGGCATGGGGAAGCAGTGCCCAGAGGGTCACAGCAGGAGGAGGGCTACGGCAGGTGAGCTGAGCTGTGAGGAGTTACTCCAGGAGTATGTGGGCTTCATCATTCCATAAGCCTTTGGGTGTGGACATGTGGTAAGCAGAAAGAACACTTTCAGCACTCTGAATGCACACCTGCACACACTAGGCACATTTGCACATGCATTCATGTATGCACAGGTATGCATTCACACTCATGTGTACATACACGTCAAACACATGTTCACGAGTATGAATACACATACATGCACTTAAATACACATGTTCACACATATGTTCAGACATTTGTATGAACACATACTGAGACATAGGATCACCTATATGTGCCCTTGATCATGCACACAGAGATGGACACACATGCACAATCATGTACATTTGTGCATGCATACACTCACACATAGTGCACATGCATGCACTCATGCACATAATCACACACATTCACACACACATGCATATACACCCAGACCCTGGCCACTTGCCTGTGAGACCCTAGCATGATAAGCAAATGACCTGTATGTGTTAGACAGTCCGTCTCTGAGGCTGGGAATGGCTCCATCGTGAATAGCAGATGCAGGTAGGAAGGTCATTGCCCAGGTAAGCTGGAGCTTCTCTCCTGGACTCTCCCTCCCGGCTCCTCCTGCATCTGAGGAGCACAGGAAGCCATGGGCAATCTGTGCTTGGTGACCAGGGACAGAAGCCTGGTTCATTCACACAGTGGGGCTCCATAAAGACTCAGAGGACAAGTGAATGAATCTTCAGCAGCCATTAGCAGATCATTTAAGGGGAAGGGGAACCCCAAAACCAATTTAGGCATCCTAGAGCCAGTTGGAGTGAGCAGTCTGAAAACCCTCTTCCAGTAGGAAGCCTGCCCCTCCCCCTCTACCCGCCCCCCCAACCCAGCTCCATCTCCAGGAAGCCTGCCTCCCCTCCCCCTGTCACCCAGCTCCACCTCCAGCAGGAAACCCACCTCCCCTCCCCCTGTCACCCAGCTCCACCTCCAGCAGGAAACCCACCTCCCCTCCCCCTGTCACCCAGCTCCATCTCCAGCAGGAAACCCACCTCCCCTCCCCCTGTCACCCAGCTCCCCCTCCAGCAGGAAGCCTGCCCACCCTGTCACCCAGCTCCATCTCTAGGAAGCCCACCTCCCGCACCCTCCAGCCGTGTCTCCAGCAGCAGCTGAGCAGGCCTCACTGCCAGCAGGAAGAGGGAACCATGAATTATCCATGTGCTCAGGAGGAGGCGTCTGACAGGGAAAGCGGGAACCGCTGCAGACAGGTTGCAGGCAAGGGGACTCGAGTGCTAATTACTTCTCACTGTCACTTAGCAAAACTGCCACATCTTCTTGGAGGAAGGGCCTGCCTGTCTTCCTGGTGGAAAGGGAAGGGAGTCTAACAACCGGGCTCTGCCGCGTACAAAGCAGCAAGTTGAGCCAGTGAATCGCTTTAATCTCAGGAAGGAGACAGTTTTAGCCAAACTCAGACAAAATGCCTGGGAGGACATGTGGCCCAGTGGAAAGGCAGGAGGCTGGGATTCAGGGGAAGTGCCTTTTGAGTCAGTCAACCGGCAGGTTTCCTGACTGGCCTTAGTGCCTCTGCCAATGGTCTCAGCCCTCAGGCCCCGCGTGACCCTCGGTGTCTGTGAGAGGGTGGGGCCAACAGGGCAGAGCTCTCTTAGGAGCTGCCACGCTGAGGCTTCTGAGACATTGTGAGCTCCTGGAGGGCGCCCGCCTGTGGCTCCAAGTGTGCGGTGCCCAGTCCTGATCCCATCCTGTGTGACCAGGCAGGGGCCATCACTCCAGCCAGTGCCCTGGCGGTGGACTGGCCCGGCTGTTGCAGCACGTGGGCTGCACCTGGGTGGCCCTCTTCAGGTGCGTGGACCACCTCGTGGCGACAGGAGGTGTATTTTGAGATGTAATATCGTGGCCAGATTTTCATCTCAAGACACCTCCATCAGTGTGCAGCTGGAGCGATGGTCCAGGACTCACGAAGGTTCCAGAGGAAGGAAGCCCATGGCTGCTTTACTTGTATCTTTTGTCCAGAGAGAGACATTTCCAGTCAAATGGATACAGACCGGCGTATGCAGAGCCCAACCCGAGAGCATTCAAACCACGAGGAAACCAGCCTCCCAAGACTGTGCCCTTCCTGGCCTTGGAGGTGGGGAGGGCTGGCCATTGCCTGTGCGGCCAGCCGTGTACTTATCTGTCATCACAGCTGAGGTTCTGTGGTGCTTTGTGAAGCCTGGGGACACTCCCGTAGTCAAGGCTCCTCCTTGTTGGTCTCCCTCGCCCAGGGTTCCACCCACATTCCATCCCGTCCTTTCCCACTTCTTCACAGGCCCCTGGGCCCTCCGGGCTCTGTGTGCTTTTGCTCTAACCTCTAGTCCCTGTGGCAGCCTGAGGTTCCCCAAGGCCTTGCTTGCACTTCCTGAGAGCACAGGTGCCCCCACCCCAGGGATCATGGCCACTGGGACAACCTCAGTCAATGACTGACCACTGTGGGCAAGGTGAGCCCCAGTCCAAGAACCCCCTGGCTCCCCTGGAGGGTCCGGCTGGAGCCACCGGTGGGGACTTGCCTGGCTCCTTGGCCTACCCCTATCATACCTGTCACAAGGCCTATCACTCCCCAGCTGGTCCCCCACCCCCCCCCATCTCTGGGCAGAGAGGGTGGCCCCATTGGGTGCCCCAAAGATAACACCTCGGGCTTGCTTCCCTGATTATCAAAGCCTGCCTCAGAGCCACAGCGCTTTCTCAGCACAGAGAAGGAGAGAAGTGGAGAGTCCTCTTTGAGAGTGAGCTGACCTTTATTATTATTCTGCACCTTCCCTCACCTTCCCCGCTGCTCTGCAACCCAACCAGGGAAAGGCAGACCAGTTCCGGGGTTTTCTTTCAAAAACATTGAAATGTTGCTTCTTGTGGGCTAGAGATGGGAAGGGAGGTTTTTGTTTCTTTTCAAAGATTTTCCCATGCTTTCAATAGGAGGGGTCCAGGAAGAGCGTTTCAGAATGGCAGTGTGTTATAAGATTCTGTTTCAGAATTTTTGTGAAAGTAAAGAGACAGGTTCAAGTTTTTCTCTTTTTTTTTTCTATGAGAATTTATAAAATATTCTCTTCTCGTGACAGCTCTCAAAGCAGAGAGCCTGCTTCCACCAGCCCTGACACTGACATCTGTGGGGGATGAGATGGCGAAGGTGTGTCTTCTTCTGGGCAGGGGCGGGGGGTGGGTCGCTTGCACCTGGATGACTATGGCTGTAGGACAAGCTCTTCCTCTTCTAAAGTCACCAGATCACCTCCAAGTGGGTCTGGTCTGTGGGGACCCAGGAAAACTGAGCCTTGTGGGTGTGGGGAAGGAAAAAATAATTTTCCTCCGAACTTTCTAAATCCTTCTGGCCAGACTAATAATCAAATTTGCATGAGACAGATTATCTAGAGAAAATGACCAAATGTATTATATATGCACATATGGGGGGGGGGAGCCCATCAGAATTTGGCCCTGAGGACAAGCCAGGCAGCTGAGGGTGTACTAGTACATGGTCCTGAGCTAAGGTCAGGGGGATGTTTGCATTTTGGGGACCTCAAAGGGCAGGAAGCAATTCACATGAAGCTAGAAAAGCAACCGTTTGTAAATGATCATCTGCTGGGCCGAATGTCACAGTGGGACTCAGAGGGAGCGTGGATCATGGGTTTGCTGGGTCCCTCCCTTATCACCCCCTCCCTGTGAAGTAGCTAGGGAAGGCCAGGGTTTCTCCCCAGTCTTTTGTTTCTTAAAAACAATCAGCTTAAAATCATCAGCATCCCAGGAAGGCAGATTCTGCTTCCCCATCATGAGGTCTGACTCACACTTACCTCAGAACCACTTTCCACAGGGCACTTGAGAAACGACCTTGGCCAGTGAGTAGCACTACTGCTTGACCCTGAAGTGCCGGAATGGCCTGCTGCTCTGACACAGGCACAAACCTGGAGATGAAGGAGCACAGGCAGACGTGCACCCCGGAGGCTCCCTGCCCGGCGAGGCTGGTGCTTCTCACACAGCACCCTCCCCAAGGACCCATTTAAACCCAGAAATGCGCCCCTCCCTGGAACTGCCTCTTCCCACCGGGAGGGTGACGATACAGCTGTTTGCAAGATAGCACTGGAACCAAAGGGAAAACAAAGGCAACATAACAAGTGACATTTCCCCAGGAGACGCCTCGTTTGAGTGTATCGCCATTTTAATGTCATTTTTAAGATCTTTATCAAGATTGGTGGCACATGCTCTGTTTTTCAATGTAAATGCATTGTTTAGAGTTTCTCTCTGGTCTCCTTGCCGGCAGCTTCTCTGAATCGCCATCACATCCTATCTCCTCTTCCCCTCTTCACATCTCTGCTCTGCTCGTCAGCAGCAGCTCCTAGAAGATTCCACGCAGGAGCCCTTTTGACAGGCCCGTGGACAGGTTGCTTGCTGTGATCCATCCCTTGCTGCCTTTAAAAGCATAATGTCACTTTACAGTCCACCTCGGGCCTCTCAGCTGCGATGTTTACCTAAAGGCCTGTGAATGCATTTTGCTGGCATCAAAAGTAATTACCCTGCAAAGTTCATTTCCGACTTCAGTGTCTTCCTTGCCACTGAATAAATATTTCATAAGCTGGAGGCTCAGAGGAGTTTGCGTCTCTCCGTTTTGCAGGCCTGTTTTTTAATTAGCCGATTGATATGCCTGTGTTACTCTTTTTCTCTAGATTTCTTCATATCATTGTACCGAATAAGATACTTTCGAAACAAATCTGAGACTTTCCCCACAGAGTGAGGATGTCTTTGCATGGGGACACGTGGGGACCGGGCATTGGTTTGCGTGAGGAAACACCAGGCGTGGAGGCCTGCCGAGGAGGGCACTGGAGGGGACTGTTCACACGTAGTTCCTGGGGACGCGGCTTGTTAGTTAACTTGGAAACTGACCTCAGGCCAAGGTTTGCAATGGATCATTAGAAAGGCTCCCCAACTCCCCAACTGTAGCTGCCACCTGTTGCCTGTCTGCCCGCCTGGAGAAGGAATATCTGCAGTAGTGGGGGGCGCTTCTGCAAAATCTCGACTTCAGGTAAGCACTCGGGGCAGCGGACTTTGAACTGACAGTCCCTTCTCATTGGGCGGCAGAGGACGGTGGCTTCAGTCCCAATGGAGGGCGGCACTGGGTAAGGGGGCAGTGGGCGGGGCTGGGAGCCCAGGTCACCGAGGCCTGCAGGGGACATGAGCATTCGGCTCTGGCATCTGGATTCACTGGGGTCTTCCTTGTGCCCAGGCTCAGGGCATCTCCGTGAAGGCGATCTGCTCCCTTGAGGGACAGGCTGGCTTCTGCAACAGAGTGGGTGGGAAATCTGAAGACAGCAGGTGTCACCTGCCTGATGCCCAGCAGGGCTCTCAGCTGAGCTCTGTGCTTGGAGGGGCTACTGGATTTGGGCTTCCGTCCATGCTATAAACTGGCCACCCACCAGCCTTCCAGTAGACGCCTTTGCTGCTTAAAATACCGCAGGTTTCTGTTGCTTGCTGCCAAAGACTACAAAGCTCCACAGGAACCCAGCCGGGAACCAGGATCTCCACACAACACAGCACCCCCTTCTCCGCAGCTGGACACTGTGTACTCACTGGCCTCTCTCCGCAGCACCCGGGAGCCCTGGGTGGGATTGCCTGTCGTCCCCCAGGGCCCTTCAGACTCTGGCCGCTTCTTCCAATAGAAACAGGGAAAAGGAGACTCAGGTGAGGTCACAGGTAAGGTCATAGGGGAAAGGGCACGGGCACTTCCATTTTGACGGAGGCCTGTTTGACAACAAGGTCCTTTTACTCCTGAATTCCAAGCCTCCAGGATTCAAGAGTGAACAAATTGATTTCTTCTTTTTAAATAGTTTAAAGTCGATATTTTTAATTAACAGCTCCTCCCTCTTTGAGTTAATAGTAGTCATTTGGGGTTTCCTCTGCACAAAAATCTTGTTTGGCATCTCAAGTCATCGGATAGAGGAGGAGTGGAAGGGAGGGATGGGGTCTCTAGCTGAAAAGGGATCTATAGCCTCCTCCTGGCCTCCCCCCCAAAACCCAGGTGGAAACAGGTGCAGAAAGCTGTGCTCCAGGCAATTTGGCTTTTTCGTCAACTCAAACAGGACCGCAGTCTCTGACCTGGATGTTTCTGACCCGGGTCCAGAGGAGTTCCGAGCTGAAGTGGGCCTCCCGGAGCCTCTCTCCTTCTCCCATCAGCTCAGATGCTCCACTCCAGCTCCTATCAGACCCATGTTCCTTAACTGAGAGCCGCTCATCCTCTTCGCGCTTAGGAAACAGCAGACTCAGCATCAATGTGCCGCCCTCTGGCGTGTCGTAAACTCTGTCTGGAAAAGAGCTGCAGGGAGAGGGTGAGCATCTCCTCTTAGGCGCTGGCGCTCCAAGCCGCAGGGAGGTGAGTGCACGCTGCATCCCGGGAGGAGAGCTGGGCAGTGGCTTGGCACAGGGTCCTGTTTGGCACAGGGTCCTCAGCACTCTACAGCCCAGCCCTACACCAGGACGGCGCGAACATGTGAGCTCCCAGAGCGGTCTTCTATGCGCGAGCTGGCTTCACTTCTGGAATCTGTACGCTTTTAAGATGTGAGAGACATGGGATATTCCCCACTTCACCACGGTTCACCTACAGCTTGCTCAGAGCGCCGTGCATCCTGGGGGCGCTGGGAGGCTGCTTCCTTTAGAATGCACTGCTTTTGTGTGTTTTCTCTCATGGGACGTGCATTCTACTTGGGAATGAAGTCGCTGCTTCAACGATGCACCTCTTTCCATGGAGCTGAGGATTATGTCCTGCTTCCCTGGACTCCAGTGGCTGCTCACTCCGTCTTCGTGCCTCCTGCCTCCTGCCTCCACAAACGCCAGGTGCCTGAGCTGTCTCTGGCTGCTGCCTGCTTGGTTACCACCCCAGCAGGGGTCCGAGGCTAGCGGTCCCCTGACCTCACTGTGTTTTCATCACAGCAGACCCGTCACTTTGTCACTTTCGGGGGCAGAATCACGATTCAGGGAGAAAACACGAGGCCACTCAGCAGCCACCTTGGAAAGTCAGGCTTGTTTAGCAGGTAGGTTCACTTACACATTCGGACCAGATCTCTCTCGGGTGGGGCTGGCCTGTGCATTGTGGGATGCTCCGCAGCATCCCTGGCCCCCAGCCCTACCTGCATGTAGCACACCACTCTCCTGCAAGGTGTGACCCCCATAATGTCCACAGACCCCTGGGGGGGCACTCCTGGGGGACCTCTGAGCTAGCTGTCCACTTGGTTACGGTGAAGGCCACCTTTCTAGAGCCTAATGTTCGAAGCACCAGGACACTCGCCAGCAAGACTCTGAGATTTCATCAACGCCCGTGTCTGCGACCCAAACTCAAAGCCCATGACAGGAGGCAGCGTGACCATTTCCACCCGCAATTTCACTTCTGGGCACTTGTCCACAAGAACTGAAACCAGGCTATGAAGAGGTATCTGCGCCCTGTGCTCATCGCGGCCATGTTCACACAGCCGAGACGTGAAAACAAGCCGTGTCTGCACTGCCTGGAGAAGCCAGTGCTGCCAGTATATAACCTGAGGGGACACGTCAGCCTTCAAAAGAAAACCCTGCCACACGCAACCACAGCAGGAGCCTGGAGGACGTCATGTTCAGTGAAATTAACCAGCCACAGAGGACAAAGGCTATGTGATTCCTTTTATATGAGGGACCTGGAGCCGTCAGACTCAGAGATTGGAAGGAGAATGGCAGAGGCCAGAGGCAGGTGGGGGAGGGTGGCAGGGAGGGCGGTGGAAGGAGAGCTGCTGCTGGATGGCAGCCCCAGATTTCAGTTCTGCATAATGAGTGCTCCTGTACCAGGTAGCACCTGGGGTTAGCAACACAGCATTGTGCATGAAAAGCCAGTTCTGAGGGTAGATTGCACATCTAATCTAACAAAAGAGTAATATGCTAATTGCATCACTCCCCTACACCCCAAGCCACATCCACCAGCCAATCAGAGCAATTATATGCAAATTAACCCAACCAAGATGTTGGCTGGCAGCCACAGAGCTAGAGGAAACAGGAGGATTCGCTGCCCCAGCGATGGAGCAAGTTGCCTGCCTAGGCAGGCTGTGGCCTCCAATCAAGGCAACCAAGTTTCAATTACCATATTTTTCAATGTATAAGATGACTGGGTGTATAAGACAACCCCAAACTTTTGAGAAGATTTTCTTGGGTTAAAAAGTCCGGACGGAGACCTATGCGGCACAGACAGGAGCTGACTGGAGACACTTGCGGTCTCCGTCTGACTCCATTGACGACTCCCAACTTTTGAGAAGATTTTCCTGTATTGAAAAGTCATCTTATATGCCAGAAAATACAGTATAGAAGATAAATTAACCCCAGATACCTGCTTCCAGCCAGCCTAAGTGGGAGCTTGGGTGGCTGGGGGCTGTGGCCAGCCTGCAAACAGCCATCAGTCACTCACCCAGGCTATCCAGACACCCCAGGAGGACCCCCCTTCCCCTGAAGGGGATGTGGCCAGCCTGCAAATAGCCATCAGCCACTCACCCACAGTGGCCAGGCACCCCAGCAGGACCCCCCCCTCCCTGAAGGGGATGTCGCCAACCTGAAAATGGCCCTCAGCCCCTCACCCAGGCTGGCCAGGAACCCCAGCGGGACCCCCACCCTGATCTGAGACATCCTTCAGGGCAAATCAGCTGACCCCCGCCCATGCACCAGGCCTCTATCCTATATAATAAAAGGGTGATATGCAAATTGACCCTAACAGCAGAACGACTGGGAATGACTGGTCACTATGACACACAATGACCACCAGGGGGCAGATGCTCAATTCAGGAGCTGCCCCCTGGTGGTCAATGCACTCCCACAGGGGGGAGCTTTGCTCAGCCACAAGCCAGGCTGATGGCAGCCAGCACAGATGTGGTGATGGGAGCCTCTCCTGCCTCCTAAGCAGCGCTAAGGATATCCGACTACAGTTTAGGCCTGCTCCCCACTGGCAAGTGGACATCCCCCGAGAGCTCCCGAACTGCCAGAGGGCACAGGCCGGGCTGAGGGACCCCCTCCTCCCCCGCCGAGTGAACAAATTTTTGTGCACCGGGCCTCTAGTTAATAAATACAGTTCAAGGAGTCCTGGCCAGTGTGCTTAGTGGTTATAGCACTGGCCTGCACACCACAAGTGTGGTGGGATTTGATCTGGGTCAAGGATGCATACCTGGTTTACAGGTTCAACTCTATCCCAGTTTGCAGCGGCAGCGGGGGGGGGGGGGGGGGGGGGGGGGGG